>UESW01003552.1:0-52282 GCA_900491605.1 Calamus simplicifolius
TTGGAGAAGATAAGGTTTATTTCATCAATTTTATCTTAACTAATCGAGCTGTCGAGTTTTTCCTTCTCCCTTCTTCAATTTATGAATTTGATAAGTTGATGTTTGTAAATATCCTTTTAATTGCATCGCCAGTTATCAATGCGTGACCTATTGTCCTGGATCAAGTCCAATTTGATCAAGGAAAGGCCGAAGATGTTTATGAAAGGAGATTCTGTGTAGGTCCTCGATCTTTTATGTATAAATAAAGTAGAAAAAGCTGATTTTGATCTGACTAATTGTTTAAAGTGAATCTAATTAAAGTTTGTGTATACTATTGGTCCTTAAAGTTTTCTTTTTAAAAAAAATTATTATTATTTTGCATGATAGCTTTACATTGAACAAAGCTAAACTGTGTTTGTTGTTTAAATATCAAAATCTATGTGACCCCTAAATTGGATAAGCAACATTTAAATAGAGATGTCAAAGAGAACTCATGCTATGCATCTTTGCACAAGCTTCTATTTATAAATTAAAAAAATGATTGTGGGCTTGATATATATATATGTATGTATGTATGTATGTATATGTATATGTATAAAGTTTAAGCTTTGGTTTGTCGGTAGGAATATGTTATATGTATTGCAATTATGTTCTATATGCAGTAAGGTTTGAAAATCTTGAAGGAAAACTTTGCACTGTGCACGATGCAAAAATACGTATTGCACGTGATGATTGAGCGTATGACTGCACATGCTATGAAAAAGGATAAGAATACTCTTAATGCATGCATAGTCAATCATCGGACTTGGTGCGCAAAAACTTTTCAATGTTGAATTATTGCATAAGAATTCGGCCAGCTATCGTGGGATTTGTCAACCCAAATCTAGCCCAAACTTATTCAAAATATGGCCCGGGCCTGTGTGTTTTTGGATCAGTTTCGCTTTATTTTCGCCCTTTACAGATTCCTGTCGCGGGTCTTCAACCAGGAAAACCAGCTAGGGTTTCCTTAGTGTAGGATTCGAGTCCCAGTCTCCTTTCTCTTCCCATTACCCTCCTCTCGCTCTTTTGTTCTAGCAATTCGAAGAAGCCATGCGTCTCACTCTCGAGTTTGGGTTATCTCTCTCGCTTTCCCTCTTTTTATTCCGTGCTATTCCAATTACTATCCTGCTATTATAGTGAAAAAACTCATCTTTCATCATACTTTCTTATATAGTGGTAACCTCGCGGATCTTAGCAACTCTGTAAAGATCTATCACGTCGATGTCGAGCCAAAAACTGGAGAAGATAAGGTTTATTTCATCAATTTTGTCATAACTAATCGAGCTACCGAGTTTTTCCTTCTCCCTTCTTCAATTTATGAATTTGATAAGTTGATGATTGTAAATATCCTTTTAATTGCGTCGCCAGTTATCAATGCATGACCTATTGTCCTGGATCAAGTCCAGTTTGATCAAGGAAAGGCCGGAGATGTTTATGAAAGGAGATTCTGTGTAGGTCCTTGATCTTTTATGTATAAATAAGTAGAAAAAGCTGATTTTGATCTGGCTAATTATTTAAAGTGAATCTAATTAATAGTTTATGTACGGTACTATTGGTCCTTAAAGCTTTCTTTTTTAAAAAAAATTCTCATTATTTTGCATGATAGCATTACATTGAACAAAACTAAACTATGTTTGTTGTTTAAATATCAAAAATCTATGTGACCCCTAAATTGGATAAGCAACATTTAAATAGAGATGTCAAAGAGAACGCATGCTATGCATCTTTGCACAAGCTTCTATTTATAAATTAAAAAAATTGTGGGCTTGATATATATATATATATATATATGTATGTATATGTATGTATGTATATGTAGGAATATTTGGTTATTATATGTATTGCAATTATGTTCTATATGCAGTAAGGTTTGAAAATCTTGAAGGAAAACTTTGCACTGTGCATGATGCAAAACTAGTGTATTGTACGTGATGATTGAGCGTATGACTGCTATGAAAAAGGATAAGAATACTCTTAATGCATGCATAGTCAATCATCGGACTTGGTGCGCAAAAACTTTTTCAATGTTGAATTATTGCATAAGAATTCGGCCGAGCTTTTGTTGGGATTAGTCAACCCAAATTTAGCCCAAACTTATTCAAAATATGGCCCGGGCCTGGGTGTTTTTGGATAAGCTTCGCTTTGTTTTCGCCCTTTATGGATTCCTTTCGCGGGTCTTCAACCAGGAAAACCAGCTAGGGTTTCCTTAGTGTAGGGTTCGAGTCCCCAGTCTCCTCTCTCTTCCTTTACCCTCCTCTCGCTCTTCTTGTTCTAGCAATTCGAAGAAGCCATGCGTCTCACTCTCGAGTTTGGGTTATCTCTCTCGCTTTCCCTCTTTTTATTCCATGCTATTCCATTGCTATCCTGCTATTATAGAGAAAAAACTCATCTTTTATCGTACTTTCTTATGAGTTGTGGCCTCGCAATCTTAGCAACTCTGTAAAGATCCATCACGTCGATGTCGAGCCAAAAACTGGAGAAGATAAGGTTTATTTCATCAATTTTGTCTTAACTAATCAGCTACCGAGTTTTTCCTTCTCCCTTCTTCAATTTATGAATTTGATAACTTGATAATTGTAAATATCCTTTTAATAGCATCGCCAGTTATCAATGCGTGACCTATGGTCCTGGATCAAGTCCAATTTGATCAAGGAAAGGTCGGAGATGTTTATAAAAGGAGATTTTGTGTAGGTCCTTGATCTTTTATGTATAAATAAAGTAGAAAAAGCTGATTTTGATCTGGCTTATTGTTTAAAGTTAGCATTTTGGCTTCTCGTTTTCAGGATGGGTTGTTTGTTGTGCAGGAGACCGGGCGTTCTAGTGCTAATAAATGACTGTGACTGGGAACTGTGTGGTAGTATTGATGCGGCTCTGGAAGAGAAAGATACTGTAGTATTTATATCTACGTTGCATGGTGGGTAGTATCTATTTGAAGAGTGATGTCTATTAGTAATGCTTAGGTTATTCTGAGCTATTATGAGGTTGGCAGCTTCTTGCAACACTATTGTACTGGATCGGAAATTTAATAGAGTTACAAATTGAGATTATAGTGTTTGTTCATGTGACAATGCTACTAGTCCAGCATAACTTCTTGTTCTGAATCTCAAGCTTATTATGTATGAGATGATGAGTGCATCCATTTTTGTTCCATTAATTCTGTGTCCTCCAGACATTTTTTTTATGATATTATAATGAAAGGCACTCTTTTAATGTGTATATTTTTTTGGACTCCTAGATTAGCTAAGGCTAATTGCAAATAGAGCATTTTGTCCTATGATAAACTATGCCAAGAGTGAATATAGGCATTTGTCTTGAAATTGGCCATCATTTTTGTTAATTAATTGTGCAAACACAAAAATGTTGCATATATATAAAATTGAATATTTACTGTGACAATCTTATAACATTTCATAAAGATGTATAGAAAGGTGATCTTTCTTATGCTTCTTAGGAAATTCATCATATTCTGTTGTTAATTATGACAGGAAAAAAAAATTCAAGGAAGAAGAATAACAGGAACATAGAATTCACGGAAGAAGAAGAACATGAACATACTTTACTTTAGACAGAAACATTACAAATTAAACTTGAAAAAAAGATAACTCACCACTGATAACATGGTCCTACAAATAAGCCATGATCAGCAACACTAAAAGAAACAACCTAACTGCTTCCTAAAGACCAGGACAACAAACCATGAATTGGCACAGGGACATGTTTCAGTCCTGGGGACATGTTTCAGTCCTAAAGCATTTCCTAACACTCCTCCTTGCTTTAGGAGCTGCAAACACCAATTTTCTTCCTTAAAACTCTAACCTGCTCATTGGAAGTGGCTTTGTAAACAAATATGCCAGCTGATCTTCAGACTTGCAGTAAACCAAAGTCACAAATTCTTCTTTCTGCACTTCTCTTAAGAAAAATAACTTGATGTTGAAATGCTTAGTTTTCCCATGAAACACAGGATTATGGGAAATAGCAATGGCAGCTTGGTTGTCAACAAAAATCTCAGTGCTTTGTTTCTGTTCCAGATTGAGATCCATTAAATCTTCCTTAGCCACAAAGCTTGATTAACAGCAGCTGTTGCAGCAACAAATTCTGCTTCAGCGGTGGATTGCGCCACAGTTTCTTGCTTTTTTGAGCTCCATGAGAAAACACTAGATCCAAGAGTAAAACAGTAGTCTGAAGTACTTCTCATATCATTAATGGAACCTCCCCAGTCACTGTCAGAAAAACCAATCAGCTTGAACTCCTTGCCTTTTGTGAATTTAATACCAAAATCACTTGTCCCTTTAGCATATCGAATTACTCTCTTGGCAGCCTTGAGATGCAATTCACTTGGACAATGCATAAATCTGGACAGAATACTTATAGCATTTAAAATATCAGGCCGTGTTGCTGTAAGATACATCAAGCAACCAATTAAACTTCTAAAGTATCTATCATCAACTTTATCAGCACCATCTTCCTTGCACAGCTTCTCCTTGTGATTCATAGGAGTACTTACTGCATTGCATTCTTCAAGCTTAAACTTATTCAAAATCTCCTTGGCATACTTCTTCTGGCATATGAAGACTTCATACTCAGCCTGCTTAATTTCCATTCCAAGAAAGAAGGTCATCAACCCGAGATCTGTCATTTCAAAAACCTTCATCATTTCTTGTTTGAACTCTTCAATTAGGCATGCATCATTTCCTGTCAATAAAAGATCATCAACATAAAGAGAAACTATCAGAATATTATTGTTCTGATTTCTAACATAAAGAGTTGCCTCAGACAAGCTTTTCTTAAAACCAAGGCTAAGCAAATGGTCATCTATCCTGCTGTACCAAGCTCTTGGAGCTTGTTTCAACCCATAAAGAGCCTTCTTGAGAAGAAACACCTTGTCCTCTTCTCCTTTCTTCACAAAACCTTCAGGCTGTTCAACAAAAATTTCTTCTTGCACAACACCATTTAAAAATGCTGATTTTACATCAAGCTGATACACTCTCCAATTCATTTGAGCAGCTACAGCAAGCAAAAGCCTTATGGTGTCCAGACGAGCAACTGGTGCAAAGGTATTGAGTAGTCCACGCCAAAAACTTGAGCATAGCCTTTCACCACAAGTCTTGCCTTGTGTTTGTTGATAGAGCTATCAGCATTTAGCTTAGTTCTATACACCCACTTGACTCCAATCACCTTTCTATCTTGAGGTCTTTCCACTAGAATCTACGTCATATTTTTCTCTATCATGAACAGCTCCTCCTTCATTGCAGCTATCCACCTTTGATCCTTTTTTGCATCTTCATAATCTGCAGGTTCACACACAGCAATGTTACACCTTTCATAAATATCAGAGAGCAACCTAGTTCCTCTCACAGGAACTTCATCCACTGTTTCATTTTGCCAGTCTACTTCTTCATTAGTATTAGAATCAAGAAACTTGAGTTTCAACTCTGTCAAGGTCTGACCCTTCTTTTCTGCATTGTCCCAGTTTCACTCTTTATCCTCTATAAAGTGAACATCCCCGCTAACAACAATATTTTCAGTTTGTGGCTGAAAATTTTATAGGCCTTGCTGACAGTGCTATAGCCTATAAAAATGCCCGGTGATGCTTTTCTATCTAGCTTGTCACGTTTGCTCTGTGGAATATAAGTGAAACACAAACAACCAAATACTTTAAGAAACTTCAGTGATGGTTTGTAACCATACCAGACCTCAAATGGTGTTTGATCTTTTACTGCCTTTGTTGGGAGCCTGTTTTGAAGAAACACAGCCGTATTTGCTGCCTCTACCCAAAACTTCTTTGGCAAATTTTTCTCATGTAACATGCATCTTGACATTTCCATGATGTACCTATTTCTCCTCTCACTAACTCCATTTTGTTGTGGTGTGTAGGGAGCTGTAAGCTGATGTTCCATGCCTGCTTCTTCACAAAATTGGTTGAATTCTTTAGAAGTGTACTCCTTCCCATTGTCTGATCTTACAGTCTGAATTTTGCAGCCACTTTCATTCTCAACTCTTGCCTTAAACTTTCAAAAGACTTGAGCTACTTCTGAATTAAACTTCAAGAAGAATATCCAGCACATTCTAGTGAAATCATCAATGAAGATAATATAATAAAGACTACCTTTCAAAGAAGGTGTTCTTTGAGGGCCTGGGACATCCGTGTAAATTAATTGCAACTTCCTTGATGCTCTGCCAGTCGCCTTTGAAAATGGTTGTCTATTGAGCTTGCCAAATTGACATGCCTTGCAGCTTGGAATTTGATCTTCAAATTCTGGAAGATCTTTTACTATCATCTTGGACTTCATTTGCAGCAGCCCTTGATGGTGATAATGCCCAAGCCTTTTGTGCCAAACTTCTGTGATATTTTCCTTGACTGAAAAGACTGTTTGCTCTTCCTCCAATAGATTTAGAGCAAAACTTTTACCTTTCATTCTGATTTTAAAAATATCATGATTGGCTGCATCTCTAATTAGACAATACTTGTCTTCAAAAACAACTTTAAAACCTTTTTCCATCAGTTGGCCAACACTCAACAAGTTTTGTTGAATTTCAGGAACAAAAAAACATCATGAATCAGTTTTGTACCTGAACAGCTTGTTATTGCAACTGTTCCCTTTCCTTTGACTGAGATGTAATCACCATTGCCGATTCTGACTTTGGTGATGTTGGTTGGCTTCAAATCTTTGAGAAGTTCCTTATCATTGGTCATGTGACTAGAGCAGCCACTGTCAATCAGCCAGCTTTCACTTGATTCACTGCCTGTGAGACATGTAGCCATGAATAATTGATCTTATTCCTCTTGATCAGCAATTTGTGCTTCTTCACCTTGCTGCTGATTTTTGTTTTTGCATATGACAGCTTCATGTCCCATCTGATTGCATTTGCTGCATTTTGCATCAGGCCTCCTCCAACATTTGAAAGGAGGATGACCTTTTTTGTTACAATGATGACAAGGAGGATATTTACTCTTGAAGCTTCCTTTTCTTCCTTTGTTGTTACTTGAAGTAGGAACAAAAGATTTTCCTTCTTGGCCTTTCTTTTTTTTTTCTGTTGTTTTTGTCATCTCCTTGAAGTTTTGCTAATAAGGCTCCTTATGTGTTGACATCTTGCCTCATATGCCTTCTCTGCTCTTGTGCCTGCAGAGAATTAAGTAATTCCGCCAAGGAAATCTTTGACAAATCCTTGGTATTTTCCAAGGTTGTCACTGTCACTTCATGCCTCTCAGGTACTGTGACTAGGATCTTCTCTACAAGTCTTGAATCATTAAATTCAGACCCAAGTAGTATGACTTTGTTTGCAATTTCAAGAAGTCTATCTGAATATTCTTTGATTGTTTCAGATTCCTTCGTCCTTTGCAACTCGAAATCCCTTATCAAATTCAAAATTTGCATTCCTCTGATCCTTTCGTCCCCTGCATATTCTTCCTTGAGATAATCCCATATAGACTTAGCTATCTTATGGGACATTATTCTTGTGAAGATCGTTGACGATACCGCAGTAAACAAGCAAGCTTTGGCCTTCGATTTCTTCATCTTCTTTTCCTTATGTGTTTTGAACTGTGCCATGGTGGGATTGTCTGGAAGTGCAGGAACATCATAGTCTTCTTCCACTACTTCCCAAAGATCCAAAGCATCCAAATATGCCTCCATACGAACTGCCCAAATCTGGTAATTTTCTCAATCGAACACTGGTGGAGCAATTGAGGAAAAACTAGCTTCGGCTTCCATGATGTTTTTAAGAAAAAAACACAGATCTCGTAAGAAGAGGGCTCTAATACCAATTGTTGTTAATTATAACAGGAAAAGAAAGAATTCAAGGAAGAAGAAGAACAGGAACATAGAATTCACGGAAGAAGAAGAACAGGAACATACTTTACTTCAGACCAGAAACATTACAAATTAAACTTGAAAAAAAGATAACTAACCACTAATAACATGGTCTTACAAATAAGCCATGATCAGCAACACTAAAAGAAATAGCCTAACTGCTTCCTAAAGACCAGGACAACAAACACATGAATCGGCACAGGGACATGTTTCAGTCCTGTGGACATGTTTCAGTCCTGAAGCATTTTCCTAACATATTCATTAGTTGATTAAGGCAAGCTTTTTTCCTTCCACTTCATGGCCTACATGATCAGTTTGTAAGTATTTCCTTTTTTTATCTGAAAAGATGAGTAAATTCCTTATTGATGTCCCTATAACCTATCTTTCCACAACTGATTCTTTTTCATTCTACCAGTAGATATTGTAATCTTTGTTGACTGTAGTGATGGTTCTAAGTTCTTACTGCAAGTGTGTTTTGGATTGATTATGCCTTATATACTTTTTTGGGCTACCGGGATCGATTGTTGTGTGTTGTGTGCAATGTATAGATGGTGGCTTTTGGTCTCACAAACCATTCAGAAACTGAGCGTCAAACTTTAAGTTAGGTTTCGAATATGATTCATTCTATATGGAATTATAGATTGATGCATCTGTCTCCTGAAGTACCTTAGCAATTTTCCCATGAATTTTGTAAGGAAAATGAACCTAATACAGATTTACATAGAGCACATTACCATCACTGGTTTGGGTCCCAAAAATAAGTGGCATGAATTCCTGGTGATGCAGAGGAAAAACCAATTCATGGCTATGATTTTGTCAGTTAATCTGGGTATGCCTGTGAATGGTAATTTATTTCATGTAGTAACCAGCCTGAGTCATGAATCTAGTATGCCACGCAGACTAAATAACGAGGTAAGTGCTTGACTTTGTGGGAAAATCCTTGTAACATACTACTGGATAGGTGATGATGACGCTCGATCACCCCTCCTGGACGTCGGGAGCGGAGGCTCTTCTTCTTCACCGGATTGCCTGCAAAGAAGTTCTAAGACCGGAGAGGTTCTCCGATGGGACCCTTCGATGCCCAAGTTAGTGACAGAGGTCACAGTAGAGAAGAAGCTCGAGAGAGCTCTTGAGGAGGGAGAGGTCTCAGAAGGATCTAGTAGTTCCCTTGAGAGTTATGGCATCGAGTGCGTAAAATGTGTCTTACCTGGTTTTCGACGTAATTTACCCTTTTATAGGGGTTGACGCTGGCACCATCACTTGGGTTTTCGTGAAGTCAGAAGGTCTGCTGAGCCATTGCGTGAATTTGGGCTAGTTGGTGGGTTACATCCCATCAGCAGCTGGGTTGTTGGGCGGGGCATGTCTGACGTTGTCGGATGGCGCGCATCAGAGAGGTGGTTTTTTAAACTGTTGGGGCTGATCTGGTGGGAACCGGGGGGTCCCGTCTTGTCAGGGCCGAGCTGGGTCGATCTGAGATGGCCGGAGCCCGTCTAGCCGGCAAGGCAGTACCGGGGCGGGGCCGAATCGGTGGACTTGGAGACGACGGGGCCGAGTCGGGCCGACCAGGGATGGCCTTGGCCAACTCGGCGGGACCAGAGACGCCGGGGCCGAGTCGGGCCGGCCAGGGATGGCCTTGGCCGACTCGGCGGGATCGGAGATGCCGGGGCCGAGTCAGGCTGGCCGGGGATAGCCTTGGCCGACTCGGTGGGACTGGAGACGACGGGGCTGAGTCGGGCCAGCCAGGGACGGCCTTGGCCGACTCGGCGGGATAGGGGATGCCAGGACCGAGTCGGACCGGCCAGGGATGGCCTTGGCCGACTCGGCGGGACTGGAGATGCCGGGGCCGAGTCGAGCCGGCCGGGGATGGCCTTGGCCGACTAGGCGGAGCTGGAGACGCCGGGGCCGAGTCGGGCCGACATGGGATAGCCTTGGCCGACTCGGCGGGGACTGGAGATGCGGAGAAAGTGTCGGGGCTGACCTGCTTGGAGAAGTAGGGGCCGCCT
Source organism: Calamus simplicifolius (assembly GCA_900491605.1). Lineage (NCBI taxonomy): Eukaryota > Viridiplantae > Streptophyta > Magnoliopsida > Arecales > Arecaceae > Calamus > Calamus simplicifolius. The sequence goes on from UESW01003552.1 coordinate 9,833, forward strand.
GGTGGTGCTGGGGCCGGCTAGCTTGGACACACCAGGGCCGGCTAGGAATGTGCTGGGGCCGCCTGGCTTGGAGAGGCCGGGGCCGGCTAGCTTGGACACGCCGTGGCCGACTGGGAATGTGCCGGGGCCGCCTGGCTTGGAGAGGCCGAGGCCGGCTAGGAACTGGGGCCGCCTGGCTTGGAGAGGTCGGGGCCGGCTAGGAACCGGGGCCGCCTAGCTTGGAGAGGCCAGGGTCGGCTAGCTTGGACACGCCGTGGCTGCTGAGAATGTGCCGGGGCTGCCTAGCTTGGAGACACCGGGGCCGGCTAGGAATGTACCGGGGTCGCCTGGCTTGGAGAGGCCAGGGCCGGCTTAGAACCGAGGCCGCCTAGCTTGGAGAGGCCAGTCTTGGCAGGTGTCGGCCTTTGATGTGCCGGCCTTGGAGGCCATCGCTGGAGGCCGACGCTGGCGGCCGACGCTGGAGTCTGTCGGCCTTTGGCCAGCGCTGGAGGCTGGCGCTGAAGGCCAACCCTGGAGGCCGTCGCTAGAGGCCGACACTGGCGGCCGACACTGGCAGCTGGCGCTGGAGTCTGTCGGCCTTTGGCCAGCGCTGGAGGCTGGCGATGGAGGCCGACGCTGGCGGCCGTCGCTGGAGGCCGACGCTAGAGTCTGTCGGCCTTTGGCCAGCGCTGGAGGCTGGCGATGGAGGTCGACGCTGGCGGCCGTCGCTGGAGGTCGATGCTGGCGGCCGACGCTGGTGGCCGTCGCTGGAAGCCGACGCTGGCGGCCGACGCTGGCGGTTGGTGCTGGCGGCTGGCGCTGGAGTCTGTCAGCCTTTGGCCAGCACTGGAGGTGGCGATGGGGGCCGACGCTGGCGGCCGACGCTGGCGGCTGGCGCTGGAGTCTGTCGGCCTTTGGGGCCGTTCAAAAAATTTTATTTTTCATGGGGTCAACTGGCCCCATTAAATGCCCCCCACACTCCTTGAGCTTGCGTGCTCCGGATCGACTAAGCGAAAGGAGTGTAGAACTTTTACCTTGGCACCTTGCGCTGCCTTGGATGGACGTCTGCGTGCCTTCTTTGGCTAACTGAGGGCGGCCAGTAATCCTTTCCCAATGCGCGGTCCGGGAGTGAACCCCGGAGGTGACCTGAGAGCTGTGCATCGTCAGGTTCCTTTTGCACCGCCTTGGGGGTGTGGAACCATTGCGAGGGGCGACTCAACCGGGTACGAAGCCTTTAGGGTCTTAACCGACTCGGGGGCACCGCCGTCCCGGGGCTGAGTAGTGTCCCGTGGGCTGCGATGCCAGTGAGCTCCTTTCGAACCAACCTGGGGGTTTGTGTTCCGCCCAAGTGGTGACTCAACCGGGTACGGAGCCTTTAGGGACTTAACCAACTCGGGAGCACCGCCGTGCCGGGGCCGAGTGGTGTCCCATGGGCCGTGATGCCAGTGAGCTCCTTTTGAACCAGCCTGGGGGTTTCTGTTCCATCCAAGTGGTGACTCAGCCGGGTACGGAGCCTTTAGGGACTTAACCAACTCGGGGGCACCGCCGTGCCAGGGCCGAGTGGTGTCCCATGGGTCGCGATGCCAGTGAGCTCCTTTTGAACCAGCCTGAGGGTTTGTGTACCGCCCAGGTGGTGACTTAGCCGGGTACAGAGCCTTTAGGGACTTAACCAACTCGAGGGCACCCGCTGTGCCGGGGCCGAGCGGTGTCCCGTGTGCCGCAATGCCTATGAGCTCCTTTTGAACTAGCCTGGGGTTTGCGTGCCGCCCAGATGGCGACTCAACCAGGTATGGAGCCTTTAGGGACTTAACCAACTCGGAGGCACCGCCGTGCCGGGGCCGAGCGGTGTCCCTTGGGCCGCGATGCTAGTGAGCTCCTTTTGAACCAGCCTGGGGGTTTGTGTGCCGCCCAAGTGGTGACTCAGCCGGGTACGGAGCCTTTAGGGACTTAACCAACTTGGGGGCACCGCCGTGCCAGGGCCGAGTGGTGTCCCTTGGGCCGCGATGCCAGTGAGCTCCTTTTGAACCAGTTTGGGGGTTTGTGTGCTGCCCAAGTGGCGACTCAGCCGGGTACGGAGCCTTTAGGGACTTAACCAACTCGGGGGCACCGCAGTGTCGGGGCCGAATGGTGTCCCATGGGTCGCGATGCCAGTGAGCTCCTTTTGAGAGACTTGGCACAAGGGAGGACAAACTGCATCGCCAGAAAGGACCTTTTTTATTACTTATGCTTCTGGGAGTACATCATTGATAATATCGGCGGAGGTTGTCCGCATTCCAGGTACGTGGAATGGGCTTCCCGTCAAGCTCTTCTAGTTTGTATGCCCCTCGGTGGAACGTCGGCGACACGGTAGGGACCTTCCCAGTTGGGGGATAGCTTTCCCCCCTCGGTAGGCTTTGATACCTCGGCCTTTCGTAGCACCAAGTCTCCGTGGAGAAAAACCTTGGGATGAACCCGGGTGTTGTAGTACTTGGCCGCTCGCTGGCAAAGGTCACCATGCGCAGTCTCGCTCTGTCATGCGCCTCGTCGATGAAGTCTAGGTTGGCCCGATCAGTGCGGAGTTTCCCTCCTCACTGAAGGACTCCACACGTGGACTGGGCAATCCGATCTCGACGGGGATGACGGCCTCGGATCTGAAGGAGAGGCTGAAAGGAGTTTCGCCCGTCGGGGCTCTGGGCGTTGTGTGGTAAGCCCATATCACACTGGGAAGCTCTTCTACCCAGCGTCCTTTGGAGCCGTCTAGGCGAGTCCTGAGCCCTCTGAGGATGGTGCGGTTCATGACCTCAGCCTCCCCGTTGGTCTGGGGGTGGCCGACAGAGGTGAATCGGTGGTGAATGCCTAGCTCCTCATAGAAGGCCTTTGAACGCCTCGTTGTTGAATTGGCGGCCGTTGTCCGTGACGAGGGTGTGAGGCAAGCCAAAGCGGCATATGATCGACTTCCAGAAGAAAGCCTTAACTTTGCTCTCCGTGATTTTGGCCAACGCCTCGACCTCGACCCACTTGGTGAAGTAGTCGATGGCGACCAACAAGAATTTTCGCTGCCCTGAAGCTGGGGGGAACGGTCCAAGGATGTCCATTCCCCACTGGGCGAAGGGCCATGGAGCCGAGAGTGGGCTCAGCGGGGCAGGCGGCTGACGTTGGATGTGCGCGTGGCGCTGGCAGCCGTCACACCTTTGAACTAGCTTGGCCGCGTCCTCCTTCATAGTGAGCCAGAAGTACCCCTGACGGAGAGCCTTCTGGGCTAAGGATCTGCCCCCCAGATGGTTCCCGCAAATGCCCTCGTGGATTTCTCTGAGGATGTAGTCGGCATCGGCGGGGCCTACGCACTTAAGCAACGGGTAGGAGAATGACCTTCTGTATAGGCATCCGTCGAGAGGATGAACTTGGAGGCCCTCCACTTGAGCAATCTGGCTTCGTTGCGGTCGTCAGGGAGGGTGCCGTCGGTGAGGTAGCGGACATAGGCGTCCATCCACATAGGTTCCGGGGTGAGCGGGAGGACTTCCTCCCCGCCCTCTATACTGGGCCTTTCTAGATATTCGATGTAGGCGTCCCTTGTCAAGCCGTCGGCGGAGGTAGCCAGTCGAGAGAGGACGTCGGCCTTTGCGTTTTCGCTTCGGGGGATGTAACTGATGCTGAAGTAAGGCAGTGAGGAGGTCAAGAGTTGAACCTTTTTCAGATATTGCGCCATAACGGGGTCGCGCGCCTCATACTCTCCGTTGATTTGCCGGAGACGAGTTGCGAGTCCGTGTAGGCTCTGAGGTGCTTTGCTCCAACCTCCTGGGCTAATCTTAACCCGGCCAGCAGGGCTTCGTACTCCGCTTGGTTGTTGGTGGCTTCAAAAAGAAATCTCAGGGCGCACTCGGTTCTTTCTCCTCCCGGCCCGGCAAGAATGAGGCCGGCGCCACTCCCTTGAGAATTCGATGCGCCGTCCACGTGGAGGATCCAGGTCTCTCCATCACGCTCGGCTCGGGCCTGGGCTGCTCCCCAGGGACCTCCTTGAGATCTTCTTCCGCCCAAGTGCACTCGACCAGGAAGTCGGCCAGGACTTGGGACTTCAAGGCCGGTCGTGCTTGGAAAGAGATGTCGAATTCCCCAGCTTGATGGCCCATTTGGCGAGTCGACCCGAAGTATCCGGACGGGCCAGGATGGCTCGGAGAGGTTGGTCCGTGAGCACCACGATAGGATGGGCTTGGAAATACGGCGAAGACGCCGGGCAGAAACTATCAAGGCGAAAATGACTTTCTCTGTTTTGGAATACCTGACCTCGGCGTCGTGCAGGACCTTGCTCACGTAGTAGACTGGCCTTTGGGTTCCGTCAGCGTCAAGGCGCACCAGGACTGAGCTGACGGCTTCTGAGGAGGCGGCTAAGTAAAGGAAAAGACTCTCCCCGTCTCTCGGCTTGGAGAGGAGCGGGGGGAGGACAGGAACGCCTTTAAGCCGTCGAAAGCTTCCTGGCAGTCGTCCGTCCACAAAAACCATTCACCTTCCGCAGGGCCTTGAAGAAAGGCAAGCACCTCTCCGCCGATCTGGAGAGGAAACGACTCAGAGCCGCTATCCTTCCCGTTAGCCGTTGCACTTCCTTCTTGTTGGACGGCGGCCTCATGTCGAGTATGGCACTGATCTTCTCTGGGTTCGCCTCGATTCCGCGCTGGGTCACCATAAAGCCCAGAAATTTACCTGCCGTGACCCCAAAAGCACACTTCTTAGGGTTCAGCTTGACTTGGAAGCGACGGAGGTTGTTAAAAGTTTCTTCCAGGTCGGAGATGTGGTCGGTGGCACGGGTGCTCTTTGTCAGCATGTCGTCCACATAGACTTCCATGTTCCGGCCGAGCTGGTCCTGGAACACCTTGTTCATCAGCCTTTGATAGGTCGCTCCTGCATTCTTGAGGCCGAAAGGCATCACCTTGTAACAGTAAATGCCTTTCTCTGTCACGAAGGAGGTGTGCTCCTCGTCGCGGGGTCCATCCTTATCTGATTATATCCGGAGAAGGCATCCATGAAGCTGAGAAGCTCGTGACCAGAGGTGGAATCGACCAGCTGGTCAATTCTTGGCAAGGGAAAGCTGTCTTTTGGGCACGCCTTGTTGAGGTCGGTGAAGTCTATACAGATCCTCCAGCTCCCGTTTGCCTTGCGCACCATGACTACGTTGGCCAGCCAGCTTGGGTAGTGCGCCTCCCGGATGTGGCCGGCGCTGATCAGCTTGTTGACTTCTTCATCAATCGCCCTTTGTCGGTCGGGGGCAAAGCTCCTCTTCTTTTGACGGATTGGACGGTGGCGCGGGTCGATGTTGAGCTTGTGGGTGATGACCTCCGGAGGGATGCCGGGCATGTCAGACGCTGACCAGGCGAATACGTCCGAGTTAGCCCGCAGGAAAGCTAAGAGGCGCTCCCGGTCTTCCAGGGGAAGGAGTCCGCCCACACGGACGGTCCTTGCTGGGTCATCGTTGAGGGGGAAAGTCAGGAGGTGCTCGGCGGGCTCCCCTCCTTTGGCGGAATCTCTAGGATCGGATGCCTCCAGGGCCGGGTCGGCCTCCAAAGGGCTTGACGCCGCATGATAGCAAGGTAAGACCGGGCTTATCTCCCCGCGCATTTCTCCAACTCCTTCGCTGGTGGGGAACTGCACCAGTAGACGTCGGGTGGAGATAACGCGTCCAAAAGATTCAGGCCGGGACGCCCAAGAATGGCGTTGTATGCCAAAGGGACCCTCACGACTAGGAATTTCATGATCACGGTGCTTTGGCATGGCGGGGTTCCGGCCGTCACAGGCAAGGATATTTTGCCCTCGACCCTCACAGAATCTCCAGTGAATCCGACTAGCGGGGTCGCCACGGGCTAAAGAGAGTCAACAGATAAACCCATCCGAACAAAGGCGTCGTAAGTAAGGATGTCAGCTGAGCTGCCACTATCAACTAATATCCTTTTTACAGGGTGTTTGGCGATCGTCATAGCGACGACTACGCCTTCATTGTTTACATTTTCCATTACAGCAGTCTCCCCCCGGGGCATTACATTATTTGGAGCATCCTCCCCCTCGGCCGCTTGGACGCAGAGGCTGACCCCAGGACACCATCCCGACAGTCCGCTCCGTGGGAGTGTTGTCGATGGCGGCTTGAGCTGGTGGAGGCCCCATGATGGCCGGCAGCGGCTGTGGTGTCTTCTGGACGTACTTGTCGAGGTAGCCCCATTGGATGAGCTCCTCGATGGCCCATTTCAAGCTATAGCAGTTGTCGGTGTCGTGGCCGTAGTCCCGGTGGAATCGACAGTAGCGGCTTCTGTCGCGGGTACACCCTTCTTCATGGGGGGAGGACGTTGAAGGTAGGGCTCGCCCTCGATCTCCATCAGGATGTGGGATCGAGGGGCAAGGAGAGGAGTGAGCTTACCTCGTCGGGGACAGGGCTTCGGCGCCTATTGTCGGACCGGCGAGGTGGGTCGGATCGGCGATGTCGAGGAGGTCCGCTCGGCTCAGGGCGAGCGGATTTGTGGCTGGAGCCCTTCGAAGACTCCGGCGAGTGAGGTTGGCTTCATCTGCCCGGATGTACTTCTGGGCCCGGAGGAGGAGGTCGGAGTAAGAGCTCGGGGGCTTCTTGTCCAGGAGAAGGTGAAGCGGGATGGAAGGAGTCCCCGCTTCAGCGCCAGGGTGGCCACCGCATCATCGAGATGGTAGACCTCGAGGGCGCGGTTTTGAATCGGGACACAAAGTCCCGCAGGGACTCTCCTTCCTTCTGCGAACGGAGAAGAGGCTGTCCGCCACCCTTGGAATCCGCGGCAGGCATCAAAGTGGGCCAGAAAATGCCCTCTCCAGCTCCCGAAAGGAGTCTATGCTGTGGGGGGACAGGCGTGAATGCCATGCATGGGCGGCCTTCCGCAAGGTTGCAGGGAAGGCCTTGCAGAGAAGGGCGTCTGAGGCACCCTGGACTTGCATCATGGCCTTGTAGCTCTCGAGGTGGTCGAGAGGGTCGGTCGTACCATCGTATGGGTCCACCTGGGGGAAGCGGAACCTGGAGGGAACCGGTTCCTCCAGTATGCGGCGGGTGTAAGGAGGACGAGTGTCAAACTCTTCCTTCGGCTGGTGGTTTATCTTCCTGGCGAGCTCGTCGAGGCGCCGGTTGTACTCCTCCAGGCGTTCCTCGCCTGGCGGTTGATCGTCGGAGCCCTCCGGGATGGCTCGGAGGAAGAAGAAGAAGAGGAAGCAGAAGATGGAGACGGAAGTCGGGACTTCTGCCTGGGTTCCTCGTGATGATGTGGCTTGGAGGAAGCTCGCTGGGGCCGTGGTCAGGGGACCGCGGCCGCTTGGAGGGCTCGCGTCGAGGCTTCCTTGGGGAAGCCTGACGTCGGCTGGCGGCTCGCAAGGAGAACCTCCCCTCGCTGACTGCTGCTGGCGGGGGGAGCAGACTGGTGCTAGATGGCCACGGACTGCTGCTGCTGGAGTCCGTGACCATGGTAGTGAGATTCTGAACTTGCTGGGAGAGGGTTGCCAGCTGCTCCACTGTTTGGAGGGTGGCGTCCGGCGGCGGGCCGGCAACCGGAGGGTTGGTAGCAGGGGGATTGGCCTCCTGCTGTCTAGTTGGCGGGGGGAGCCCCACCGGGCAGCTGACGGAGGCGTCCTGGGCTCGTGTCACCACCATGGCTTCTAGAAGAAGAGAGGGGATGGAAGATGTAGCTCAAGGAAGATGTTCGCTACTTTTTCTTATGCACCCCCCTACCTGGCGCGCCAATCTGATGACGCTCGATCACCCCTCCTGGACGTCGGGAATGGAGGCTCTTCTTCTTCACCGGGTTGCCTGCAAAGAAGTCCCAAGACCGGAGAAGGTTCTCCGGTGGGACCCTCCGACGCCCAAGTTAGTGACAGAGGTCACAGTAGAGAAGGAGCTCGAGAGAGCTCTTGAGGAGGGAGAGGTCTCAGAAGGATCCGGTAGTTCCTTGAGAGTTAGGGCATCGAGTGCGTAAAATGTGTCTTACCTGGTTTTCGACGTAATTTACCCTTTTATAGGGGTTGACGCTGGCACCATCACGTGGGTTTTCGTGAAGTCAGAAGGTCTGCTAAGCCGTTGCGTGAATCTGAACTGGTTGGTGGGTTACGTCCCATTAGCAGCTGGGCTGTTGGGCGACGCACGTCTGACGTTGTCGGGTGGCATGCGTCAGAGAGATAGTTCTTTGAACCGCTGGGGCTGATCTGGCGGGAACCGGGGGGTCCCGTCTTGTCAGGGCCGAACTGGGTCGACCTGAGATGGTCGGGGCCCGTCCAGCCGGTAAGGCAGTGCCGGGGCGGGGCCGAATCGGTGGACTTGGAGACGATGGGGCCGAGTCGGGCCGGCCGGGGATAGCCTTGGCCGACTCGGCGGGACCGGAGACGCCGGGGCCGAGTCAGGCCGGCCGGGGATGGCCTTGGCCGACTCGGCGGGGCAGGGGACGCCGGGGCCGAGTTGGGCCGGCCATGGATGGCCTTGGCCGACTCGGCGGGACCGGAGATGCCGGGGCCGAGTCGGGCCGGCCAGGGACGGCCTTGGCCGACTTGGCGGGACGGGGGACGTCGGGGCCGAGTCGGGCCGGCCAGGGATGGCCTTGGCCGACTCGGTGGGACTGGAGACGATGGGGCCGAGTCGGGCCGGTCGGGGATGGCCTTGGCCGACTCGGCGGGATAGGGGACGTCGGGGCCGAGTCGGACCGGCCAGGGATGGCCTTGGCCGACTCGGCGGGACTGGAGACGCTGGGGCCGAGTCGAGCCGGCCGGGGATGGCCTTGGCCAACTTGGCGGAGCTGGAGACGCCGGGGCCGAGTCGGGTCGGCATAGGATGGCCTTGGCCGACTCGGCGGGGACTGGAGACGCGGAGGAAGTGTCGGGGCCAACCTGCTTGGAGAAGTAGGGGCCGCCTGGGTGGTGCTGGGGCCGGCTAGCTTGGACACACCGGGGCTGGCTAGGAATGTACCGGGGCCGCCTGGCTTGGAGAGGCCGGGGCCGGCTAGGAACCGGGGCCGCCTAGCTTGGAGATGCCGGGGCCGGCTAGCTTAGACATGCCGTGGCCAGCTGGGAATATGTCGGGGCCGCCTGGCTTGGAGACGCCGGGGTCGGCTGGGAATGTGCCGGGGCCGCCTGGCTTGGAGATGTCGGGGCCGGCTAGGAATGTGCCGGGGCCGCCTGGCTTGGAGACACCGGGGCCGGCTAGGAACCGGGGCCGCCTGGCTTGGAGAGGCCGGGGCCGGCTAGGAACCGGGGCCGCCTAGCTTGGAGAGGCCGGTCTTGGCAGGTGTCGGCCTTTGATGTGCCGGCCTTGGAGGCCGTCGCTGGAGGTCGACGCTGGCGGCCGACGCTGGAGTCTGTCGGCCTTTGACTAGCACTGGAGGCTGGCGCTGGAGGCCGACGCTGGAGGCCATCGCTGGAGGCCGACGCTGGTGGCCGACACTGGTGCCTGGCGCTGGAGTCTGTCGGCCTTTGGCCAGCGCTGGAGGCTGGCGATGGAGGCCGACGCTGGCAGCCGTCGCTGGAGGCCGATGCTGGAGTCTGTCGGCCTTTGGCCAGTGCTGGAGGCTGGCGATGGAGGCCGACGCTGGTGGCCATCGCTGGCGGTTGGCGCTGGAGTCTGTCGGCCTTTGGCCAGCACTGGAGGCTGACGATGGGGGCCGACGTTGGCGGCCGACGCTGGCGGCTGGCGCTGGAGTCTGTCGGCCTTTGGGGCCATCCAAAAAATTTTATTTTTTATGGGATCAACTGGCCCCATCAGGTGAGGTATTTGTTTGTTTGTTTTTTGTGTTGTTTGACGTACATATGTCGCTTATAGTACTTAACAGAGAAAACTGGATGGGTGAGGGCTGTTAACTATCTGGTTTGAATTGGAGAGAAGCACATCCAAGTTATTGGATGTCAGATTATTTTATTTGTTTAAGACTTTTTATTCATAATGTTGTTGTACAGCTTATATCTAAATGCTTAAATGGTTAGCTATCTCATAGCCAATGATGGTCATTGATTTGGTCCTGGAGCTTTGTTATATCAACTCTCATGGTGCTTTGGTTGGTTGGTTCCTGATGCAGAGACCATGTCACCAGCATTTTTTTATATTATTATTTAATTTGGACAGTTAAGGGCTAAGTGGATGATCATGTTTTCTTAGGTATACAGTTGCATATGCAATATTAGCTTTAATAGCTTATTTTCTGTTTCATACCAATTGAAAAAAATCATGAGACTTCAAGCAAGTTGTAGACTTAGTTGTTACTTAGATGCTTCGAAGTTATCTCATAACAAGTCTTTCAAAGTTGTTACACTTTTCAATATTCCATGCATTAGTTTGAAATTAATTACAAATTTAGTAGCTCTATCATCTTATACATAATGTTTACAATTTCCTGTACTGGATGTATGTCCATAAATTTTAGCATTGGATGGCAACAAGGCAGTAGGCTACAGTCTTTTCTCTTGAAAAAAAAGATAAAAAAGAATTATTACAAAAGAACTCGAGCAATCTACCTGAATCTTGGATTGAGGTCTAGGGGTTATCTAATTTGAGTTATGCAGCAATCTGATGTCTGATTCAACTTTGTTGGCAATTGTTGATGCAAACAATGAGGTTTATTGGCCAAGAATAAATGACACCAACAAATGACATTCTACATAAAAACGAAGCTGCAATTGTATGCTAAAATAGGTGTGATAGCTATTGCTATTTCTTTTTCATTTACTTCAGACCTCAATCAGTTTCTGGTCAATGGCCACATATCTCAATTTTTCCTTCTCCATGAAATCCGCATCCAAGAACTTAGCAATGAAAGCCCAAAGCCAATAAGCATCTTCAAAATTGTTAAGGAAACCAAATGAAGCATAAACCACATTTATCCCCCTTTCTATCTTCTCTTTTATTCTGTCACCTGCGGTTGTTAAATTACAGACTCTTCGCTCCATGATAACATCTTTATCTTCAAATTTATCTGGGAACCAGATATTCTGTAGAAATCCATAGCTCAGAGATATGATGCTTCTATCAGCAAGCTTCTGTACAAGAGTAGGCTCTGTTGGAAATTAATCTAGTATATTTCAAAATTCAAAAGCTTTTTGACTTGATAAGTCCTTTTATCTGATACGTCGTTCTCAACCGATAGGATAAGTCTTTTTATTTCAATCGGTAGGATAAGTCTTTTTATTTTTCTTTTTGACCAGTCTTTTGACTTATACGTCTCTACGTACGTGATAAGTCTTTTATTTTTGTTTGACCTACCATTGGACGCTGATCGACCTTTGGACTGAATCGGCATTCCCGTTGGATTGATTCTTTACTCTCGACCGGTGCTTGCTTTCTTATAAATATTCGAAGTAATGTCGGTATTTAATTCATTCAAACTTTATGCTTTCTATTCCATCCTTATCCAGAGATTTATTCATCATCCTTATCCAGTTCAGAGATTCATTCTTTTGCTTCCGTTCTTATTTAGAGAGAAGAAATCATCTCGGTTGTTCATCCTCTTCTGATATTGGTGTGTGCATGCCTGTTAGAAGACTTTGCTGTTGTATCCTGGAGGGTAGTCGTGCTCTGATCTTCTGTACTGAGATATTATCTCCAAGAGGCGTGAATCTACTCTTAAGGACAGTGCCTTGCATGCCACAACATCTTCTCAAATACATTCAAATTCAAATAGATAAGATCATCCCGGGTACTATCTTTTCCTCAAACTTATCCAACATTCTTAAGAGTAGATATGGACTCTATTATGGTTGCTGCTACTAAGTCCTTTCCCGATACATCCAAGATTGAGCAATTTACCGGTTCCCATTATAAACGTTGGCAAGAGAAAATATTTTAATATTAGACGTACATAATATTAGATATGTTTTGACTGATCCTAAACCTGAGAAAGAGGAGGACCTTCTAACCTGGGAAAAGGCTAACAGAATATGTAGGCATACTATTCTTAGTACTCTATCCAATGAACTATTTGATATTTATTATCCTATTAAATCAGCCTCTGAAATTTGGAAAGCCTTAAAAGAAAATATATTCTTGAAGATGTCGGTTCTCAGAAATTTGCTATAGAAACCTTTTTAACTTTACCATGTCAGAAGATAAGGATGTGTCATCTCAGATCCATGCTTTCCATGTTCTAATAGATGACCTTAAAAATGAAAATATTATTCTTCCTGATGCTTTTATTGCTGGATCCCTAATTAAAAAATTACCTGAATCTTGGAAAGATTATAAGAATAATTTAAAGCATAAAAGAAGTCTATGTCCCTTGAAGACGTTATTGTGTATATTAGGATTGAAGAGCAAAACAGAGCCCAAGAAAAGATAGAAAAGGCTAAGGAAATGACTAGTAACGCTAATCTAATAGAGGATGGATCTAGTAAGAATAAACATAAGTCCTATAAGCTCAAACATAGAAACCATTACAAGAAATATGATAAGAACCTTATTTTCAAAAAAGTCAAAATTTTAAGAAGAAAAAGGATCTTGCTATGTTTGTGGGAAACCAGGACACCATGCTGTCCAATGTAGGTTCAGAAAAAATTAATGATGCTCTATCCAAACCAAAGGCTAACTTGATGGTTGGAGAAGATGTGATTGCTGCGGTTGTTAGCGAGGCCAATATTGTTGCACATACAAAGGACTGGGTGATGGATTTTAGAGCCACTCGTCATATATGTGGCAATAAAAATGCATTTGCCTCCTATATCCCACTGCCAGAAGGAGAGGAGCAAGTCTTCATGGGCAACTCAAAGTCTTGTTCAGTGATTGGCAAAGGAAAAGTCAATTTAAAACTAACTTCTGAAAAAGTCCTTTCACTTGGAGATGTGCTATTGTGCCGAACATCCGTATGAACCTGATTTATGTGGCCTTGCTTGGAAAAAATGGTGTGAAAGTGTCATTTGAGTCTGACAAAGTTATCATGACCAAATCTGAAAATTTTATTGGGAAAGGATATTGTAACCAGGATCTATTTGTATTAAATATACTCAAAGTTATGAATGAAAATGCATCATCTTCTTCTGCTTACTTGCTTGACTCTGTTAATCTTTGGCATGGTAGATTAGGACATGTTAATTACTCTTATATTAAAAGAATGAAACAATTAGGTTTGCTAAATAACATGTCTACTTCTTATGATCATGAAATATGCCAAATATGTATAGAATCTAAATTAACCAAAAGGAGTTGCTAATCTATTCATACAAGAAAAACTGAATTGTTAGAATTAATTCATTATGACTTAGGAGATTTAAAAGGTAATATGACTAAAAGTGGAAAGAAATACTATATTACTTTTATTAATGATTTTTCTCGTTATGCAATGGTTTATCTTTTAAAATCAAAAGATGAAGCCTTCGAAATATTTCTAAAATATAAGGCAGAAGTTAAAAATCAATTAACAAGAAAAATAAAAAGACTTAGATCTGATAGAGGAGGAGAATATGATTCTACTCCTTTTAATGATTATTGTGCACAACACGGTATAATTCATAAATTTACTCCTCCTTATTCACCAGAATCTAATGGAGTGGCTGAGAGAAAGAATAGAACACTTAAAGAAATGATGAATGCATTGCTCCTTAGTTCTGGTGCACCCATGAACTTGTGGGGGGAAGCCCTTCTTTCTGCTTGTTTTATTCAAAATAGAATTCTTATAAGAAAACCAATAAAACACCCTATGAGTTATGGAATGGTAATTTGCCAAGTTTTAAATATTTAAAAGTATGGGGTTGTTTAGCAAAGGTCTTGCTTCCTGAACCTAAAAAGAGAAAGTTATGATCTAAAACCTTTGATTGTATGTTCATAGGTTATATTCAAAATAGTCCTGCAAATAAATATAGTGCAGCCTATAGGTTCTTAGTGATTAAAAGTGAAAATAATATCATGGAACCTAATACTATAGTCGAGACAAAGATGCAGAATTTTTTAAACATATCTTTCCTATGAAAACATCCTTAGAAAGACCTTCTAGACCACAAGTGGTTGAACTAATTTAAAGCTGATGACATTCAAGAGCTAAGGAGATCCAAGAGAATCAGAAAGGAAACCAATCTAGAAGATGATTTTTATACTTTTCTTGTTGATAATGATCCTCAAACCTATTATGAAGCAATTTCATCTCTTGATGCTATATTTTGGAAAGAGGCTATAAATAATGAGATAGAATCCATCATGAGCAATCATACATGGGAATTAGTAAGTTTACCCCTTGGAGCTAAAATTATTGGGTGTAAATGGATCTTTAAGAAAAAACTAAAGCCTGATGGTTCTATTGAAAAAGTTAAGGCAAGGCTGGTTGTAAAAGGTTATTCTCAAAAGAAAGATATTGACTACTTTGATACTTTTGCACCTGTGACAAGAATAACTTCTATTAGAGTTTTGATTGCTCTTGCATCTATTCATAAATTGATAATTCATCAAATGGATGTTAAAACTGCATTTCTTAATGGAGACCTAGAAGAAGAAATATATATGGATCAACCTGAGGGTTGTGTTCTTCCTAGTAATGAGCATAAAGTTTGTAAATTAATTAAATCTTTGTATGGCTTAAAACAAGCACCAAAACAATGGCATGATAAGTTTGATAAAGTGCTAGTTTCAAATGGATATCAAATTAATAGTGCTGATAAATGTATTTATTCTAAAGTTGTTAACCATGAATGTGTTATAATTTGTTTGTATGTGGACGATATGCTTATATTTGGCACTAATTTTGATATTGTGACTAGCACCAAAATGTTCTTGACTTTGAATTTTGATATGAAAGATATGGGAGAAGCAGATATGATTTTAGGAATTAGACTTGTAAAGAAGTCGAATAGTATCATACTTTCACAAGAATATTATGTTGAGAAATCTTGAAAAAGTTTTCACATTTTGATAGTAAGCCTGTGAGCACTCCTTATAATGCTAATTCACAGCTTAAGAAAAATAAAGCAATGGTGTCTTACAATCCAAATATGCTCAAATTATTAGTAGTCTTATGTATTTAATGAATTGCACTCGACCTGATATTGCTTATGCTGTAGGAAGACTAAGCAGATATACCCAATGTCCTAACAAGGATCATTGGATTGCATTACAAAGAGTGCTTAGATATTTGAAATGAACCATGAACTATGGTTTAATGTATTGTGGAACTCCTACAGTATTAGAAGGGTATTATGATGCTAACTGGATTTCAGACTCTGATGAGATAAATCCACGAGTGGATATGTGTTTACCCTTGGAGGAGGAGCAGTGTCATGGAAATCATCTAAGCAAATATGTATAGCTCGATCTACAATGGAATCCGAGTTTATTGCCTTGGAGAAGGATGGGACTGAGGCCGAATGGCTCAGGAATCTTTTGGCAGATCTTCCCATTTGGATGAGACCAGCTCCATCTGTGTCTATACATTGTGATTGTCAGGCTGCCATAGTTAAAGTTAAAAACAAAATTTATAATGGAAGAGTAGACATATACGTCTAAGACATAATATTGTGAGGCAGCTTATTAATAATGGAGTAATATCCTTGGATTATGTAAGGTCAGAGTTGAATTTGGCCGATCCTCTGACTAAGCCTCTAAACAAAAAGCTTGTGAGCAATACATTAAGGGAAATGGGATTATACCCAGATCAAAAGTTGAAGTGATGGTAACCCAACTTCATGAACGGAGATCCCGGGAAGAAGGTTCATATGGGAAAACAATTCACTGGACAACTTGGAGTATACTATCATAATTATTTATATTGTGAAATCCCTTTCTATGGTGAGATAGTATTCTGCAGTGTTTAGGTTGAACTAATATATGAAGTTCTTAATGGATGTCATAGCCTAATTTGGGTGGTATGCAAAACTGCAGTGTATACTTGATGACAATCTACCTATATGAGTGTGGAGGTGGTGGCCGCTTCCTATGAGACTTGGGTAAGATCTCTAGAGCACTCATGAATATCCAGGTAGATGCATGGCCGAAACGTGTCAACCCGCTTGAACAACCGAAATCTGAGAGATGGAATGTGAGTTATAAGTCAATGATCCAATAAAAGAAGGATTGGTTCATAGAAACTTAGTTTCACCAACCTTTTATGGATTACACTTATTTTCTCTATGCCTGGTTCATAGTCACATAACACCATGGCTTATGCATTACATTCTTAAAGTTCCTTCTAAAGTTTGTCATCTTTTGAATATTAAAATAGTGAGGGATTATTGGAAATCTAGTATATTTCAAAATTCAAAAGCTTTTGACTTGATAAGTCCTTTTATCTGATACGTCGTTCTCAACCGGTAGGATGAGTCTTTTTATTTCAATCGGTAGGATAAGTCTTTTTATTTTTCTTTTTGACCGGTCTTTTGACTTATACGTCTCTACGTATATGATAAGTCTTTTATTTTTTGTTTGACCTACCATTGGACGCTGATCGACCTTTGGACGGAATCGTCATTCCCGTTGGATTGATTCGTCGCTCTCGACCGGTGCTTGCTTTCTTATAAATATTCGAAGCAATGTCGGTGTTTAATTCATTCAAACTTTATGCTTTCTATTCCATCCTTATCCAAAGATTCATTCATCATCCTTATCCAGTCCAGAGATTCATTCTTTTGCTTTCGTTCTTATCCAGAGAGAAGGAAATCATCTCGGTTGTTCATCCTCTTCTGACATTGGTGTGTGCACGCCTGTTAGAAGACTTTGCTGTTGTATTCTGGAGGATAGTCATGCTCTGATCTTCTGCACCGAGATATTATCTCCGACAGGCATGAATCTACTCTTAAGGACAGTGACTTGCATGCCACAGCATCTTCTCAAATATATTCAAATTCAAATAGATAAGATCATCCCGGGTACTATCTTTTCCTCGAACTTATCCAACAGGCTCAACCTTCTCTCCTTTCCAGTCAAACACATTGAATGCAACTGTGTTTCCCCTGTCAAATTTTCTCCGAGGTCCATAGATTCTGACCAAAGGATTGCTGTTTTCTGAGCAAGGATGCTGTAGTTTCATCAATGCATTCACTAACCAATCTGTGATGCATCTCAGTCTGTTACTGATGAGTCGTAGACCCATAGAGTCTGCATGATCCAGGCCTCTGCAGTCAATCGTGGCTGTCTGATTCAGTTCTCTGGTAGTGGGTTTGGTATTATTTAGTTGCATAATTTCAGGTGATTCTCTTATTTCATTTACTCTAGCAACCATCATTGCACATCTTTCTGAGGTTTCACCCTGCTCGTGCCTCTCAATTTGCTTTTCTTTTAACCTGAAATAGTTCTGACCTAACCTTTTTTCTGAATGAGTGGAATCATCAGAAAACATAGCTGGTATTGGATCATAGGATGAACTAGTGATTTCTGCATTGATAGAGTGACGAAACTCCAATTCTGTACTGGATATATCATGGAAAAACTGAGATGGCCATCTTGCCGGGATGATGCTCACTAACCCGGTACTTGTGGCCATTGTTGATGACTCTAAGATTGCACTGTTGGATCTTTTGATAAAGAGACCTGAAAAACCAGATGGATTCTCTCCAAAGACCTTGAAGAAAGAACAGACAATGAAGTCTGGCTGGATCAGAGAAAGCCCCAAGGCGGCCATGTCCTTTGGCCCAAGTGCACATGCATCCAGTAGCACATGCCAGCCATTCTCTTGTGCAAGGCTCATCCATTGATAAGGATACCTGGTCCCTGTCAACTGAGACTGAAGTGGGAAGATGAACAGGCCTCTCTTCTTCTTCTTTCTCTTCATGATCATCTTTTCCAATTTTGCAGAGTGAATTCTTAGACTTGGCCAAGAGAAGCTGGCAGACATTACTCTGACTCCTCTCTTCAGAGCGCCCTCCACCATTTTGCTCGCTGCCTCATTCTCATGGTCATAAACTGTCAGGAGCCTATTTTTTGAGTGAAATGGGTAGTGATGACGCCAAGAAACCCTTCTCGAACGTCGGGGATGACGAACGTCTTCCTCCTCGAAGTTCTGCAAGAAAAGTCCCCGGGGACCGATGGCACCGGTGGGGACCCTCCGACGATCAAGTCAGTTGCTTGGGCTCAGACAAAGAACCGCTCCAGCGAAGAAGAGCTGAGACGGTTAGGGTTTTTGCTGGGAGGAAGAAAGCTCAGAAAAACCAGGGTTCCGATCCCACTTACAGCGTGAGTATGTGTTTTTTATACCTGTCCGAATACCATGATACGCGGCCCCGGAAGATCTCTATCGTACCGTTGCCGGTTGATATGACTGGGCTCCATTGCTAGAGGTAGCGAGTCGTATGTGTAGCGAGGTATGGTGATGCACAGGGATATGCAACACGCCAAACACCGTTATGAGGCATGGCCCTCCGTAACGGGGCACAATCACGGAAGTACTGAATGGTACGCAGCGGCAAGGCATGGTCATGCACAGGGGCATGCAACGCGCCAAACCTCGTTATGAGGCATGGCCCTCCGTAATGGGGCACAATCATGGAAGTACTGAATGGTACGCAGCGGCAAGGCATGGTCATGCACAGGGGCATGCAACGCGCCAAACCTCGTTATGAGGCATGACCCTCCGTAACAGGGCACAATCACGGAAGTACTGAATGGTACGCTGCGGCAAGGCATGGTCATGCGCTGAAAATCATGTACAAGTGCCGTGCCACCTGATATTTGCTGTTTTCCTTGGCAGTTGAGTCACGTGTTGACCGTTGATGACCCCACCCCCGACCCGAGGGGATGCCGGGGGTGGGGGAATGACAGTGCACCTCGAGACTGGTGGGGGTCTTGGGGTTAAGAGATGATGACCCCCCCGACCCCGAGGGGGTGCCGGGGGTGGGGGAATGACGGTGCACCCCGAGACCGGTGGGGTCTCGGGGTTAAGAAATGATGACCCCCCCGACCCCGAGGGGTGCCGGGGGTGGGGGAATGATGGTGCACCCCGAGACCGGTGGGGGTCTCGGGTTAAGAGATGATGACCCTCCCCCCCCCGACCCCGAGGGGGTGCCGGGGTGGGGGAATGACGGTGCACCCCGAGACCGGTGGGGGTCTCGGGGTTAAGAAATGATGACCTCCCCCGACCCCGAGAGGGTACCGGGGGTGGAGGAATGACGGTGCACCCCGAGACCGATGGGGGTCTCGGGGTTAAGAAATGATGACCCCCTCCGACCCCGAGGGGTGCCGGGGGTGGGGGAATGACGGTGCACCCCGAGACCCCCCCCCCCCCCCCGACCCCGAGGAGGTGCCGGGGGTGGGGGAATGATGGTGCACCCCGAGACCGGTGGGGGTCTCGGGGTTAAGAAATGATGACCCCCCCCGACCCCGAGGGATGCCGGGGGGGGGGAATGACGGTAGCTGCCGTTACCTTTTCTGAGGACACAGGGATCAGTCATATCAGATGCCCCCTCGCCCCTGGGACGGAGCGGGTCCCACCGCTGAGGCTCTAGGGGCGTTCTCCACGTGGCTGATCCCTGTCCTCAACCTTTATGCGGACGGCGTAGGGAATGTAAGGAGGCGGCCCTCCGTACACTGCGCCAGCCATGATCACCCTCGAGAATGAGGATGGGCTCTTCGGAGTCCGCGCGAAAAGGCGTATCATCATTTCCTCTCATTACGGCGACGTCAGCAGGGTCCCATCACTGGTCGGGGGCGTGCCGCACCACGCGCCGGGGCGCTCCTCGAGGCAAACCGGCGTATAGCAAGAAGCCGCGTGGCCGACGAGACATGGCGGGACATTTTGAAAACTTAATAAAGCTAGCTAAGGGGGGCGGACTGATGCCTCATCGTCATCGTCTTCTTCCTTGTCTGTTCCCCGGTTTCTCCTGCGATCTGCAAGCCCACACCCGATCTTCTTTTGACCTCCCAGGTTAGCTCCTTCTGCCACATCCATGAGTTCCCCTTCCTGGACCTCAGAGGACGGCTCTGAGGACCGTCCTCCTCTGTGAGGCGCCAGACCTCCCCCACTCCTTCTCCCACACCTGAGTGGTCCTCTGATTCGGAGGACCACATCCCTCTGGCCCGGCGACGGGCCACCGGTGGGGCCCCATCGAGGGGCCACCGGCTGAGGGCCGGGACCTCTTCGAGGGTGGAGGAGTCCCCAGAGGGGACAGCCTCCGTCCTGAAGCGACCGGATCTGAAAAGGATCCGGGCCCGCTACAGGATCCCTCGGGAGGTCGAGCTGTTCCTGCCCACACCTGACGACCGGGTCATCTCCTCCCAACCCGGTCGAGTAGCTCTTTATAAGATCTGCCTGCAGGCAGGTCTCTGCCCTCCCTTTCATCCTTTCTTTGTCAGCCTACTTGATTTCTACCTCCTTCTCAGCTAGTCCCGAACTCCTGTCGCGTGATTAGCGCTTTTGTCATTCTTTGTCACCGCCTAGGTATCACTCCTAAGATTAGTTTGTTCCGCAATTTCTATTCCCTCCGAGCACAGAAAGGGTGGTGGCTGTTCCAGCCCCGACCCAACAGGGTTCTGAAGCTCCTCCTGCCTTCATCAATTAAGGGGTGGAAACCCCGCTTCTTTTTTGCCAACATTGACCAAGTCCGGCCCCGGTGGGGGGACCCGACCTCCGTGGGAACGCCGTGGCTGTCCAGCCTGGAGACCGGGAGGCGATGGGGTTGCTGCTGACCACCGAGATTCCCCAGTACACCTTGCTGCTATCGGAGGACCACTTGGAGTCGGCGGACCTCATTTCCCATCGGGGTAGGCTTTCTCCATTCTGCCCCTCTTCTTTCTTCTCTCTTTTTTTTTTTGTTGTTGTTCTAAAAACCTGACCTGTGTTATGCAGCAATGAAAATTTTGACCGCGAAAGTGATGAAGGCTGCCAAGAAAAGGGCCCGAGAAGGGCCGCCCAGGGACCAGCGGGCCCTGGCCCCGAAACGCCCGGTGGTCCGGGTCTCCCTCCCGGCACCAGTCTCCCCACCCCCGGCTCTGCCACATGTCCCAGCTGTACCGAAGGTCGACCTTACGGCCGACACTCCACCAGAGGTGGGGGTGACAGCAGGAGCCACCGCCGAGGAACCAGAAGTGGGGGCGCATGTGCCAACCAAGGAGTTTCCGGTCCCCGAGAGAGCGACCCCACCAGGCGTTGCCAGGGACTGGGGCGAGGGACCATCCGGCCCCGCGAGCCCACCCCCCGAGGGGCCACTTGGGAGTGGCCCGCACATAGAGCCGGGGACATCAGGAACGGCGGAGGAAGGCGAGGGCGCACCCAGGAAGCCAACCCAGCCAGAACCTGCCGAGGTCCGCCCCAGAAGGCCCGAGCCTCCTCGCCGACCAGACCACCGTCCTCGACCTCCTGCACCGAGAGACGGGCCTTACACTCCGCTGCTTACCCCAATATCCCAGATCCTGCTCGAGATCGAAGGGGAGCCCTATCTGCAACGCCCTCCTCCCATCAACCCAAAGATCCCCCGAAACAAAAATCTCTACTGCCGCTACCACCGAGACCATGGCCACAACCGACGACTGCCGGCAGCTGAAGAAAGCCATTGAAGACCTCATTCAGCAGGGCCATCTGAGGAAGTTTGTCCAAAGGAACAACCCGGGGGCTCCCGGCCCGTCAGGCCTGCACCACCGGTAATCGATAACACCCCGACGGAGAAGACAGTGGCGATGATTTCCTGGGGACAGGAGGCCTGCCGAAGAGACCAAGGGAAGAGGGAGGAGCGGAGGCTGTAATTCCTTTTTTCGAAAAGGATTTGGAGGGGGTTGTAAATAAAGATGATGATAGCGTCGTCGTATCCATGACGATTGCTAAACATCCTGTAAAACGAATCCTAGTCGACAGTGGGAGCTCCGTAGATGTTTTGAACTACGATGCCTTTGTTCGTATGAATCTGTCGCATGACCTACTTCGACCTGTCGTCACACCTTTGATGGGATTCACGGGGGATTCTGTGAGGGTCGAAGGGGAAATTACTCTTCCCATGACGGCCGAACAGCTCCGTGCCAGAGCACTGTCCTTATAAAATTTTGGTAGTCCGTGTGCCCCTGGCGTACAACGCAATTCTTGGGAGGCCCGGGCTCAACCTCTTGGATGCCGTCATATCCACCAAGCGGCTCCTGGTGAGATTCCCAACCGCCAGTGGGATCGGCGAGATGCGAGGAGAGCAGGACCTGCCGGCGCTATGCTATCACTTGGCCCCCAGTCCCCAGGAGGGCAGCGCCCACCGCCATCTGCACCGACACCGAAACCCTTGACCCACGAGACTTGGAGAGGAGGGGGGAACCGGCCGAGCGGCTGCTCACTTTCCCCCTCGGGGAGGACCCCACGCAGACGGTTCGAGTTGGAGCCTCACTTCGGACGAAGCCCGTGACCGGCTCCTCACCTTCCTGCGGCCAACGCCGACGTCTTCGCGTGGTCAGCATCCGACATGCCCGGGATCCCGGAGGAGGTGATTACACATCAGCTCAACATCCGACCGGAGTGCCGGCCTATCAGGCAGAAGAAAAGGAGTTTTGCCCTGGACCGGCAGAAAGGCTGTCGACGAGGAGGTGCGGAAGCTGTTGGCGGCTGGCCACATCCGCGAGGTGCGCTACCCCGACTGGTTGGCGAACGTCGTGATGGTTCGTAAGGCCAGTGGAAGCTGGAGGATGTGCGTGGATTTCACCGACCTCAATAAGGCGTGCCCAAGGACAGCTTTCCGCTCCCCCGAATTGACCAGCTGGTGGACGCCACCTCCGGGCATGGGACGCTCAGTTTCATGGATGCGTTCTCGGGGTATAATCAAATCAAGATGAGCTCAGCAGATGAAGAGGCAACCTCCTTCGTCACGGAGAAGGGGATCTACTGTTACAGGGTGATGCCCTTTGGACTGAAAAACGCCGGGGCTACTTACCAAAGATTAATGAACAAGGTTTTGAGGACCAGCTGGGGCGCAACATGGAGGTATATGTGGATGACATGCTGACCAAGAGCACCACGCAGAAGACCATGTGGCGGACCTCGAGGAGACTTTCAGCAATCTG
This sequence comes from Calamus simplicifolius, assembly GCA_900491605.1. Taxonomy (NCBI): domain Eukaryota; kingdom Viridiplantae; phylum Streptophyta; class Magnoliopsida; order Arecales; family Arecaceae; genus Calamus; species Calamus simplicifolius. The sequence goes on from UESW01003552.1 coordinate 32,688, forward strand.
CGCCGGTACCGAATGAAGCTCAACCCCCACAAATGCGCCTTTGGAGTAGCGGCTGGCAAGTTCCTGGGTTTCATGGTGACCCAGCGCAGGGATCGAAGCCAACCCCGACAAGATCAGAGCCATCCTGGAGATGCGGCCCCCGGTCAGCAAGAAGGAGGTGCAGCGCCTGACGGGGAGGGTGGCGGCCTTGAGTCGTTCATGTCAAGGTCGGCGGAGAGGTGCCTGCCTTTCTTCAAGGCGCTGCGCAAGATTAACGGCTTCGAGTGGACAAAAGAGTGTCAGGGCTCCTTTGAAGAATTGAAGCAGTTTCTCTCCACTCCACCGCTGCTGTCCAAGCCTGAAAATGGAGAGGAGCTCTTTCTATATCTGGCCGCTTCCCGGAGGCCGTTAGCTCTGTGCTTGTGCGCATGGATACCGACGGAGCCCAGAAGCCGATCTATTACACCAGCAAGGTACTCCATGACGCTGAGACCAGGTATTCAAAAACTGAGAAGATTATCTTCGCCCTGGTGGTCTCTACTCAGCGCCTTCGGCCTTATTTTCAAGCTCATCCCATCGTGGTGCTTACGGATCAGCCCCTGCGAGCTATCCTGTCTCGCCCCGACACCTCCGGCCGGCTGGCTAAATGGGCCATCAAGCTAAGCGAGTTCGACCTGTCCATCCGGCCAAGATCAGCCATGAAGTCCCAGGTGTTGGCGGATTTCCTAGTCGAATGCTCCTGGACCGAGAAGGACGTGGAGGAGGCGCGACCGGAGGAGTTTGTGGACCCTCCCTCATCTGGGGAGGTGGAGGATTGGATCCTGCATGTAGATGGAGCGGCAAACTCTCAAGGGAGTGGGGCCGGACTCATCCTCGCAAGCCCGGAGGGAGACGTGGTGGAGTACGCTCTCAGATTCCAGTTCCGACGACCAATAATCAGGCGGAGTACGAGGCTAGGGACCCCACCATGTCCCGCTACTTGAGCAAGGTGCAGTCCCAGGCGTCTCATTTTTCTTATTTCCGTGTCAGCTATATCCCCAGGGCGGAGAATGCCAGGGCTGACGCGCTGTCCCGTTTGGCCACTTCGGTCGACGGGACGTTGGGAAGAACATACGTGGAGCATCTACAAGTCCCAAGCATTGAGGCCGCGGATGAGGTGCTGCCGATGCAGCAGGAGCCCTCCTGGATGGATGCCTACGTTCGATACTTGACTGACGGCACTCTCCCGGAGGACCCCGCTGAGGCCAAGCTGCTCAAACGAAGGGCCCCAAGATTCTTGATGATGGACGGGAAGCTTTATCGGAGATCCTTCTCGTACCCGGTCCTCAGGTGTGTGGGGCCGACTGAATCAGATTATATCCTCAGGGAGATCCACAAAGGCGTGTGCGGGGGTCACCTGGGGGGCAGAGCCCTAGCTTACAAGGCTCTGCGCCAAGGGTACTTTTGGCTGACGATGAAGGAAGACGCGGCCGAACTCATCAAGAAGTGTGATAGCTGCCAACGTCATGCCAATATCCAGCGATAGCCGACATCTCACTTGACCCCCCCCCCCCCCGACCCCGAGAGGGTGCCGGGGGTGGAGGAATGACGGTGCACCCCGAGACCGATGAGGGTCTCGGGGTTAAGAAATGATGACCCCCCCCCCCCCCCGACCCGAGGGGGTGCCGGGGGTGGGGGAATGACGGTGCACCCCGAGACCGGTGGGGGTCTCGGGGTTAAGAAATGATGACCCCCCCCCCCCCCCCCCCGACCCCGAGGGGGTGCCGAGGGTGGGGGAATGACGGTGCACCCCGAGACCGATGGGGTCTCGGGGTTAAGAAATGATGACCCCCCCCCGACCCCGAGGGGATGCCGAGGGTGGGGAATGACGGTAGCTGCCGTTACCTTTTCTGAGGACACAGGGATCAGTCATATCAGGTAGGATTCTGCCAGTAGCTTGAAAGCTGAAGCCCTATTGCTAGTGTAAATCATACTGTATTCCTCATCTGATATGTTGAGGAATCCCATTATTCTTCTCCGGATTGCTGACTCCAGAGCCGTCTCTTGATATCCATATCGCACTAGAGATTTCAAGCTTGCTAACTTGTGAATTATGCTGAAGAAAGTGGGCTGTGAAAGAGACGATGAAGGTGGAGTTGAAGGAGAGAAGAGATCAACTGATGAGTGGAATTGCGCATGAGAGAAGAGACCGATCCCAGTGTAGTCAAGGCAGATGAGATTGGAGAGGTGGTAGTACTCTCTGTCCCTGTAATACCCGGTTCAAACGAACTAGGCTTGGTTCAGATAAACCAGGCTTGGTTCAGATGAACCATGCTCCAGACTGTTGGGTTCCCCAGACTAATGCTTCGCTCCAAGCGAAGCGCTTAGTCTTCCGGGAAACCTCCGATCAAAGGCGCTGCACAGATGAATAAATAGGGAGGAGAAGGACTTCTTCCTTCACGCTGGTGCAATTCTTCCATCAGGTAATCCCTGGCTGCAAGAGAGAGAGAGAGAGAGAGAGAGAGAGCGGGAGAGAGAGAGAGAGACTGGGAGACAGAGACAAAGAGGAAGGCAGAGATCGCGAGGGAGAAAAGAATGTGTGCCGTCGATCCCTTGGTTCAGGCCCGGCGGCGTGCTCGCCGCCTCGCCGGGCCTGAGTTTTGGCCGATGACTCCGCCGGCGCCGAGGGAGGCGTCCGACGGGGTGGTGGTGGAGAGAGAGAGAGGAGAGAGAGGGCCAATTGGCCTCCTCTCGCGCGGTGGCCGGTCGATCCCTTGGTTCGGGCCCGGCGGCGTGCTCGCCGCCTCGCCGGGCCCGAGCTTTGGCCTGTCGCCTCCACCGGCGTCGGGCGTGCGTCCGGTGGAGGTCCGGCCGGCCAAGGTGGCCGGCCGTGCCGCCGGCACAGCATCATGCCGCGCGGTAGAATGGAAGGAGATGAGAAAAATTGAGGGAGAGAGAGGAGGTTTGGCGGCCGGCCCCGGCGGCGGCCGGCTCTGGCCTGGCCACCGGCGGTCGGCTCTGGCCTGGCCACCGGCGGGCGGGCCGCCCTCAATTTGGCCGGCGGCGGCCCCGGCCGCCGGCTAGATTCCCGTCCCCTGTTCCGTGAAATAGGGGACCGGGTGGAAGGGTTGAACCGACCCGGCTGGGCCGGCCGGTTCAGGGCCTTTTGGGCCATGCAGTGAGCTGAGTTTGGGCTAGTTTTTGGGCCCTGTAACGGCCAGGATTAGCAAAATAATTATATGGCTAGAATCTGGGTGAATTCTAGTTTCATTGGGTATTTTTACTTCCCCAATTGGGTGTGTATAGTGGGAGATATTCGAGCCCGAAGTTGGGCCCGTGAACTAGTCTGGTAGGGTCTTAAGGGTCATTTTATTCAGTGAATTAATTATGTACATTGATCATGTAGGTGGCCAGCATCTGATTAGTTGGTGCATCATTTGGATTTTTGCGTAGGAGGTAAGTAAGACTATTATGTAATTTAATTGTTTAATTAATAAATTGAGTATATACAGTTTGCATGCATTTTATAAATTAACTGAATTGTCTATGTAGCATGGAACTGTGGATTTCAAATGAACAATTATATGATTATAATGATTGGTAATATTGTAAGAAATGATTTATTGATGTATATGCCAGAATTGTGATTGCATGTACGGTATGTTTATATTGAGATGATTATATGCAATTTCCTTATACTGTGCAAACCACTGTGAGATATTGTGAAATACAGATGCATGATGCACATGTGATGAAAATGTTAAATAGATTTATATGTGTCGCCGCGGTTCTCCTTTACTATGGCCCCACACATTGTAGATGTGTTCTGTTTGATTTTTATGGCCTTACACACTGGAGATGTATTCTGTTATGATATGGCCCCACATATTGTAGACATGTTCTGTATGATTTTTATGGCCACACACATCGTAGAGTGTGTTCTATTATGGTATGGCCCCACATGTCTTACAATGTGTTCTGTATGATTTTTATGGCCACATACATCGTAGAGTGTGTTCTGTTATGGTATGGCCCCACACATCGTACAATGTGTTCTGTGGATGTTGATGGCCACGCATCTGGAGGATGTGCTCTGATTGAGGTATTGCAGGGCCGTGGGACACATAGGAAATCTATAATTACATAAACAGTGAGTTTGCTAGAGTACATATTCTGATGCTTATCAAATGTTCAATTTATGTTAAGTTGACAAAATGCATATAGCATGTTAAATATAATTCAAGTATGATATGATTGTATAATAGGCTTACTTATTGAGTGTAAACTCATTAAACCTTCACAATGTTTTTCAGAGCCTCAGGGTTGATGATGGATATTCGAAGTTGATGGAGCTTCTAATAAATAAAATAAGAACCATTGCATTGGTGTAATCCTATTATGTTTGTGTGTAGGGCTTGTTGTAGCCCAACTTTATTAGCATGACTTGGATGTAGGGTTTGATACCCAAAACTTATAACTATCATTTGTATTATGGTTGGTTTTCATATTTGCCATTTGAATCGTATATCAAGATTTTAGGATGCCTTGCGTGCCCGGCACGCGGCGGGTTGTCACCCTAGCCCAATATTTGGGTCTGGGGCGTGACAGCTTTTATGGTATCAGAGCCAGGTTATGACCCTAGGACACGGACATATTGACATGACATTATACTTAGGAAAACCTGACACTCTAGGCAAAATACTAGAATGATATGGAGACAATTATGACTTTCAAGGAATTTCATGAATTATGCTTTGGAAGCTTGAAATTTAAAGTTTATCAAGATATTAATTGAATTACAAATTTGATAGGGATTAAGAATGAACCATCGCAAGCCAATGATATTATGTGGCTCCCTGGCTGGTAGCCTTGACCAGTGGGGAGGCCTAGGGGCTTCTAGAGGTTTTAGCTCCATCAAACTTGTTGGAGATGACTCGTAGCAGTTTTAGACCTTGAAATAATATGGGAGATGAAATTTTAATTGGATATGCAATAAAGATAGATGAATATATGGAATAAACATAGTAGTGGAAAATTTCAATTGATGACTAATATGACTAAGATAACATCATTATGTTCATATTGCAATTGAGTTGATATATGGATTTGGAGTTAGTAAATCTAAATTTGAATGTGGATGTATATAATGAATTTTTATTTGTAGAACTTACATTGTTGATATTGTAAGTTTAAGATTATGAGCTAATCTGCTGGTTATATGGATGATTAATATTGATGATATTTTGGGAATGAAATAGTTAATTACATATTTTGATTAATCACAATTGAGTACTTTCTGAATTTGAGTCTGGATGGATAAGTATATAGTGAATTTTACTAAGAGAACTTTTATTATGGATATTGCATGTTCAAAACTGATTGTTAATTTGCTAGATGTGGAGATGGTTGATATTGATGCTAATGAAATAGTTGACTGCATATTATATCTTGATGGACCATTTAGGAAGAATATAAAATTTTAAATTCTGAGACAATTACTGTTTAAGTTTTTGAGAGCAGTAGACTCTATTAATCTTTAGAACTGATTTTGGCTATAAATGATCAAATATTTTGATGGTAGAAAGTGAAAGATTTTAGCAATAATGAGAATAAGATAAACTCCACTGATAAAGAATTTCATGGGAATTTTCATCTGTTAATAGATTTCTAAATCAAGATATATTCATTAATTTATTGTGCATACTTATTGTACCTTTCTTCATAGTTCTTAAGTAGAAATTTTTCTCCAGGATGGATAAATTATCATCATCCATAAGTGGCATAATTATTGTTAAGAAAATAGGAGGGAGATGATTTTATTTTTGATTATTATCAGTTATGGATTATGGTTAAGGGTACATCTATTATCACTTTCAAGTCATAGAGAGATTACTATAATTTTCAATTATGTCTTTCGGATGGTAAGTGCATTTTCAATCTTTATTGACCTTATAAGTCTTGTATCCATCTGAGCTAGATTAGTGAAGTCACTTTGAGATATTTGAAGGGTTTAAATTAGTTGGTCATGTTATGGCATGAGACATTGCATAATCTATAGATGATTTTGATAATCATTGGTAACAAAATAATCGATTCAAGAATTTGAATCATTGAAATTGCATTATTTATTGAGATATACTGACCTATTCAAGAGAAATTGATTGGTTATGGTGGTATTATGATAATATGAAGGAGATAAATTAATCATACTGATGATTAATGATGGCACTATTATTCAAAGAAATTAAATTAGTTGATTATGATAATTATGAAAGATATCCTAAATGATTGGCTTAATGTTCATTGATGTTAGCTTGAAGTATTCAAGAGTGAAACCAAGTATGTTATGATGATTGAAATAAGTATCGTAATGATTATGGCACATTCAACTATTATGAGTTGAGAGAGCATTGAAGAAAACTATCTTATATCTAATTTACAAGAATTTAGAACTGTCTTATCGAGGAATTAAGAGTACCTGATGTGTTACTAACCTTAAGAATGGATGACATAATACATATGATGGACCCTATGATATTTATGATGATTGTGTTGTGAGAGGTTAAGGTATATAAAAAAAAAAAGAGGACAGGAAAGAAATACTTCTTAAGGAATTAATTTTATTTGGTAGAAAGATTAAATTAATTTTGAAAGTTGGACATGTCATTTGGGTACTAGGAATGAAATAAAAGTTTGCTAGTGAGTATCTTTAATGGTACAAAATTTGTGGACATTTAATTTCGAGGATGAAATTTTAGTGGATAAAATGTTAATATTTCTTTTTGGTTTAATGGTAAACTGCGTAAATTGAGTCTGAACCCATTTGTCTCACTCTCCTAATTCGATGATGTCTTCATAAAGCTTTGTGGATTAAGCTGAATTTTGTCCAATCTTCCACCCTCAAATAGATGGACAAATTCCAGAAACCAATTAGATTTTAGATGATATACTGTAAGCTTGTGTAATGGATTTAGGAGGTGCTTGGTATAGCTTTTTACCTTTAGTGAAATTGCTTATTTATTGATTACCAAGCCAATATTCAAATGGATTCATTTCAATTGTCTATGATATAAAGTGTGGATTTTATTGAGATGAGGTGAGAGAGAGAAATTTTGGACTGAGCTGGTTCAGCACTATGAAAGGTATCAAGTAAAGCAGCTTCATGTAGCTCAGAGTTAATAGAAAAGTTATGTTGATGTCAAAAAGAAAGATTGAAATTTCAGGTTGAAAATCATTTGTAAGTTTTACTAACCAATGATATGATGAGGTTTGTGTTTAGAGGTGAATTGAGTCCACAATACATTGGGCCATTTGAGATTTTGATCAAATAAGGTGGCTTATAGCTTAGCACTGTCTTCATTACTCTTTGGGGTGTTCAATGTGTTTCATATCTTTATGACTGAGAATGTATATTTCAAACCCCGTTATGTGTTAGAACTTGAACCAATTTAGCTTAAGAAAGAATTGACCTATGAAGATCATTTTGTGCACATTGTGGACCGCAAGGATTAAGTTCTGTGATTGTGTAGTATTCCTTATGATATGGAGTTGGGGAGGTTGCATACAGCTTAGAACTGCCCCGATCTTATTTGGTGTTCACAATGTATTCCATGTATCCATGCTGAGGAAATATGTTTCAGACCCCAGTCATGTTATAGTTTGAGCCTATTCAGTTGAGGAAGGATTTATCATATGAGAAACTCTGTGCGTATCGTGGATCGCAAGGATCAGATTCTAAGACGGCGTACCATCCCTTATGTCAAAGTTCAGTGGATTAATCACTCTGAGAGATCACTCTGAGAGGGAGGCTATTGGGAGCTTGAGGAAGAGATGAAATCGAAGTATCCATAATTATTTGAAGGTAATTTATCTATCTCAGATTGTTGACTTTTGAGACTTATAGTATACCAATTTCGAGGCCGAAATTTTTATAAGGAGGGGAGGATGTAATACCCAGTTCAAACGAACCAGGCTTGGTTCAGATAAACCAGGCTTGGTTCAGATGAACCATGCTCCAGACTGTTGGGTTCCCCAGACTAACGCTTCGCTCCAAGCAAAGCGCTTAGTCTTCCGGGAAACCTCCGATCAGAGGCGCTGCACAGATGAATAAATAGGGAGGAGAAGGACTTCTCCTTCACGCTGGTGCAATTCTTCCATCAGATAATCCCTGGCTGCAAGAGAGAGAGAGAGAGAGAGAGAGCGGGAGAGAGAGAGAGAGAGAGAGACTGGGAGACAGAGACAGAGAGGAAGGCAGAGAGATCGCGAGGGAGAAAAGAATGTGTGCCGGTCGATCCCTTGGTTCAGGCCCGGCGGCGTGCTCGCCGCCTCGCCGGGCCTGAGTTTTGGCTGACGACTCTGCCGGCGCCGGGGGAGGCGTCCGGCGGGGTGGTGGTGGAGAGAGAGAGGAGAGAGAGGGCCAATTGGCCCTCCTCTCGCGCGGTGGCGGAAGCCGTTGGTTCGGGCCCGGCGGCGTGCTCGCTGCCTCGCCGGGCCCGAGCTTTGGCCTGTCGCCTCCATCGGTGCCAGGCGTGCGTCCGGTGGAGGTCCGGCCTGCCAAGGTGGCCGGCCGTGCCGTCGGCACAGCACCATGCCGCGCGGTAGAATGGAAGGAGATGAGAAAAATTGAGGGAAAGAGAGGAGGTTTGGCGGCCGGCCGCGGCGGCGGCCGGCTCTAGCCCGGCCACCGGCGGCCGGGCCGCCCTCAATTTGGCCGGCGGCGGCCCCGGCCGCCGGCTAGATTCCCGTCCCCTGTTCGGTGAAACAGGGGACCGGGTGGAAGGGGTTGAACCGGGCCGGCTGGGCCGGCCGGTTCAGGGCCTTTTGGGCCGTGCAGTGAGCTGAGTTTGGGCTAGTTTTTGGACCCTGTAACTGGCTGAGATTAGTAAAATAATTATATGGCTAGAATCTGGGTGAATTCTAGTTTCATGGGGTATTTTTACTTCCCCAATTGGGTGTGTATAAAGAGAGATATTCGAGCCCGAAGTTGGGCCCATGAACTAGTCTGGGTAGGGTCTTAAGGGTCATTTTATTCAGTGAATTAATTATGTACATTGATCATGTAGGTGCCCAGACATCTGATTAGTTGGTGCATCATTTGGATTTTTGCGTAGGAGGTAAGTAAGACTATTATGCAATTTAATTGTTTAATTAATAAATTGAGTATATACAGTTTGCATGCATTTTTATAAATTAACTGAATTGTCTATGTAGCATGGAACTGTGGATTTCAAATGAACAATTATATGATTATAATGATTGGTAATATTATAAGAAATGATTTATTGATGTATATGCCAGAATTGTGATTGCCTGTACGGCATGTTTATATTGAGGTGATTATATGCAATTTTCTTGTACTATGCAAACCACTGTAAGATATTGTGAAATACAGATGCATGATGCACATGTGATGAAAATGTTAAATAGATTTATATGTGTCGCCGCAGTTCTTCTTTACTATGGCCCCACACATTGTAGATGTGTTCTGTTTGATTTTTATGGCCTCACACACTGGAGATGTATTCTGTTATGATATGGCCCCACATATTGTAGACATGTTCTGTATGATTTTTATGGCCACACACACGTAGAGTGTGTTCTATTATGGTATGGCCCCACATGTCTTACAATGTGTTCTGTATGATTTTTATGGCCACATACATCGCAGAGTGTGTTCTGTTATGGTATGGCCCCATATATCGTACAATGTGTTCTGTGGATATTGATGGCCACGCATCTGGAGGATGTGCTCTGATTGAGGTATTGCAGGGCCGTGGGACACATAGGAAATCTATAATTACATAAACAGTGAGTTTGCTAGAGTGCATATTCTGATGCTTATCAAATGTTTAATTTATGTTAAGTTGACAAAATGCATATAGCATGTTAAATATAATTCAAGTATGATATGATTGTATAATAGGCTTACTTATTGAGTGTAAACTCATTAAACCTTCACAATGTTTTTCAGAGCCTCAGGGTTGATGATGGATATTCGGAGTTAATGGAGCTTCTAATAAATAAAATAAGAACCATTGCATTGGTGTAATCCTATTATGTTGTGTGTAGGGCTTGTTGTAGCCTAACTTTATTAGCATGACTTGGATGTAGGGTTTGATACCCAAAACTTATAACTATCATTTGTATTATGGTTGGTTTTCATATTTATTGCCATTTGAATCGTATATCAAAATTTTAGGATGCCGGCACGCGACGGGTTGTCACCCTAGCCCAATATTTGGGTCTGGAGCATGACAGTCCCTGATGCGGTCAGCTTGTTCACTTTCAGCATGCTTTGGATACAACCTATTGAAATCGGAGAAGGCATCTGACAGGGAAGGTAGGGATTCATGGTTTGTGAAATGGATGTTTGGAAAAAGTGATGCAGTGGCATTCATAAAATCTAAGCATGAGGACACAGTACTCCTAGTGGTGCAATTCTTTGGTTGATCAGGCTCGGTGAATGGATTGGAAAAACAACCACTGATGCATTCACGGGATGCCTCTCTAATGCAATGCGATAGCATTCTTGTCTAATATTCCTCTCTTCTTCCCCGTGGTGTTCTTTTTTATTGATCTTGTTTGGTGGTCGGTTGAGGAATTTATTGTTGCAGGACATCTTGTTTCATGGAGGGACCCAGTAGCTACTATCAAGAAATTGTCATGGAATAGGTCAGATAACTGAACTGTTCGTTCTTTACTGGATTCTGATATCTTCTAGCTTGATCTTACTCTTATTTAGATGACCTGCTTTATTTTTTATCTTTGTTTAAGGGCTTTAATAGTCTCTCCATCGGCTATTGGACAATTAATAGGTTTGCTTTGAAAAAATCGGAGCTTTCCATCTTCACTAGAAGCAGTGATTAGTTGGTGCAAAAGCATCAACCACGCTAGAACAAGAGAGCCTTTAAAATATCAATAGCCATCAGCGGTGGGTCCCACCAGAAGGCTTGAAGCATGGCAACTGATGGGAAAATTCTATTTGGCCCGTAAATTTTGCTCAGGAGCCCTTCCATTTAGCTTTTTTTTTTTTTTTTTTTACTCATTAGCCCCCCAAAATTATTTAGTAACTCTTCTAAATTTAAAAAATATTTAAACTATCCCTTTCTCCTTCATCCCCTCCTCCCTCCCAAAATTACTTCCCTCTCGCTCACGGTCCCCCCTTCTTCGGTCTTCTCCGATAGCAATCGTCTCCGACGGTGGCCTTCCTCGGCAGCGATCTTCTCCAGCGATGGCCTTCTCTGACAACTTTATGGTAAGATTTCCCTTTCTTCCTTCCTTCTTTCCTTCCTCACTTGATCCATCTTCCTCAACCATCCTCTACCTTTTTTAGCCAAGCTCCGCCTTTCTCCTCGGCGTCCACCTCCTTGCCACGCCTCCGTCCCCTCTTCACCTTCCCTCCGCCTCCCTTTCTCGCTTCACAGTCGATCGAGTCTCTGTTTGATCTAAACAAAGACTCTCTATTTGGGCCAAATAAATTTGAATTCTATTCAATCTAGCAGGCCGAATAAAATTGAATTCTATTCGGCCCAAGCATGCCAAACAGAGTAATTCTGTTCGGCATACTAACAGAATTCAGAAGGGAGAGGTTGGGGATATTTGGTTCAAATTTTTTAAGCAAATATGACATTTTTTTAAGTGACCGAGGGCTACAGAGGATAAATTGCGAGAGAATTACCCAAAGATAGAGGGAGCCAGCGGGTTTATGGAGAGCTTTGAGAGCAGGAATGCCCAAAAGGATGTGATCTGCCCGTCCAAGTTGGCACGGGGGAGAGTGAACGGCAGATGCGCTGTTTGCACGTAATATTCTATGCGTGCGTTTCGAATCAAGTATCAACTAGAGTCTAGAACTAGTGTACGTTAAAGTGGACGGCCCAGATGAAGGCATAAATGGTTCACAGTCCACATTGTTTTACAATTACGCCCATTTTTATTAATTATACCATTTTATATCAGCTGTTAGGAGTGAAATGGGGTGAAAATATAATAAAAGAGTATATTATCAAATAAAGTTATGCTATAGTTTGAGGGACTAAATTGTATGAATAAAAAGTTTGAGAACCAAATGAATTTTAACCGAAAGTTTAAAAATGATGGAATCATGACCGTCCACGTTGGCTCACTTGAAACCCTGGTGGTCGCTTATAAATTCTGATGCCCTAACCCCAGAGCAACCTCAGGCTCGCTGGCCCTCGCCATGGCCTCCACGACGTGCGGTCTCCACGGGTGTTCGAGAGGCAGGGGCTCGTTCTCGGGGCATTAAAAGGAAGAAGACTGCCTACGTGCTGCCGAATTCCGAGATAAGGAGTTCGAACTTCCTGAGGCCCGTTGGCTCCGACGGGAAGGAAGGGGGATCGATCGGCTGTGTTAAGATCAAGAAGGGGGAGATCATCAAGAGGAGTAACAAGATCCGAACGGTATCAGCAAAATGCCTCTTTGTTTAGCATAGAGTTTTTTTTCCCTTGCACATGTCTGTTCTGATTTCAAGAAGTTTCTTTTGCCTCTAATCAACTATGATGAATTTGTATGCAAGTAAAGATTTCAACTTTATAATGGGAGTGTCTGATTGGTATTTTCTAAAAGGAAGAAATTTATCAAGAAAAAGAGGATTTTCTTGTTCGTGTTCGATTGGCCTGCCACATGCCTCCGCTGCTATGGATATCGTCTTTGTGAGGATGGTCAGGAAACTCGCCTACAGGACTTTGTGTTTGCATCTCTTGGGGGAAAGTTAGTATAGCACTCACTAACATTTTAGCAAGCAGGTTACAGGCCAAGAAAAATGTGGAGTTTGAAAATTGGTTTTTGAATTGAAAGAATTGCATCGGTTGCATGAATCATGCTGGTGGCTAATTAGCCAGTCACATTGCACAGCTTTTGTGGCTGTCTTTTATGTGTGAATGGTCAGTAAGTCACCTATAGGAATTTAGTGTCTGCATATCATAAAACATCATGAATATAACATACCGAAGATATGAGGGGCTCAAACTATAGCAACTAACAGTTTGACGATTAAATCAAATTTTAAGTAAAAATTTGAGGGCTAAAAGTATATATTGCTTATTTGCTTAAAAAATATCGACTATGATATAAAAATTACTGATAATTTACAAGCTTTTCCTCGATTGATGTGGTCAATTCCTGTAATTGTGGGGTTTTAGGTGATTTTGGCATTCCTCATGTGTTGCTTTTGTGATCGTACTCATCTTCTATGCTATTGAAATATGAATTAGAGAAAGCAAAAAAAATCCTTATTTGATTTATTTAAAAACATAGTATTCAAATTCACTAAATTAGGGTGAGCAGTAGATTGATGAAGATCAAATGACAATATTGTTTGATACAAACCAAAATTTTGAGCAGATTATGAATTCTGTATCAAGGTTTACGAAATAAATTCCTAAATTCAATGATATATCTTCTTCCAACTCTTTGAAATGTGCTTCTATATTATTTATCTTGTACAATTTAATAATCCAAATCAACTTATCACAGACATTTAATAAATTAAAATAAATTGTAGTGTTATAATTATAAATTTGATACATATGAATTTTCTGATAAAAGTATATATAAATTATGAATTTGAACCCGAACCAGTTAATTATATTTTGATCAGTAATAAAAACTAATTTTTGAGTAAAAGTTCTAAACTTAACTTTTCATTTTGAGATATATTCTTAAGAAACTTTAGGAAATAAAAGAATTAAAATGATTCGAGCCCAATCCAAACTTAACCAAGAGTGACCTTATTGAGTATACAATACAGGCCAATTAACCAAACTAAAGCCACAAGTGTACCTTATTTCATTGGATTTGCAGTGAACACCATGTTAGTCAGAGCTTGTCCATATAAAATTGAAAATATCACTGATTATATATGTTAAGAGGACATAACATCCAAATTATCTAAAAGTCAATGACTTGGGTAACAAATATACAATGCTAAATGGATATCTAAAAATGACACCATGAAATAACTTGTGAAGGCCTACTTCTGTATGTATTAAATCCTATACTGAGTGCATATTACGGAGATCTTATATACCTAGGTAAGATTAAGACTTAAATAGTAACTTATAACCGTTATGGTTTCCTTCCGCAGGCCTTCAACTAGGATAACCAGCTAGGGTTTGGTGTAGGGTTCAAGTCTCCTCTCTCTTCCCGTTACCCTCCTCTCGCTCTTCTTGTTCGAGCAATTCGAAGAAGCCATGCGTCTCACTCTCGAGTTTGGGTTATCTCTCTCGCTTTCCCTCTTTTTATTCCGAGCTATTCCAATTGTTGTCCTGCTGTTCTGATGAAAAAACTCATCTTTCATCATACTTTCTTATGTAGTGGTGGCCTCGCGGATCTTAGCAACTCTGTAAAGATCCATCATGTCGATGTCGAGCCAAAAACTGGAGAAGATAAGGTTTATTTCATCAATTTTGTCTTAACTAATCGAGCTACCGAGTTTTTCCTTCTCCCTTCTTCAATTTATGAATTTGATAAGTTGATGATTGTAAATATCCTTTTAATTGTGTCGCCAGTTATCAATGCGTGACCTATTGTTCTGGATCAAGTCCAATTTGATCAAGGAAAGGCCGGAGATGTTTATGAAAGGAGATTCTGTGTAGGTCCTCGATCTTTTATGTATAAATAAAGCAGAAAAAACTGATTTTGATCTGTCTAATTGTTTAAAGTTAGCATTTTGGCTTCTCGTTTTCAGGATGGGTTGTTTGTTGTGCAGGAGACCGGGCATTCTAGTGCTAATAAATGACTGTGACTGGGAACTGTGTGGTAGTATTGATGCGGCTCTGGAAGAGAAAGATACTGTAGTATTTATATCTACGTTGCATGGTGGGTAGTATCTATTTGAAGAGTGATGTCTATTAGTAATGCTTAGGTTAATCTGAGCTATTATGAGGTTGGAGCTTCTTGCAGCACTATTGTACTGGATCAGAACATTTAATAGAGTTACAAATTTGAGATTATAGTGTTTGTTCATGTGACAATGCTACTAGTCCAGCATAACTTCTTGTTCTGAATCTCAAGCTTATTATGTATGAGATGGTGAGTGCATCCATTTTTGTTCCATTAATTCTGTGTCCTAGACATTTTTTTATGATATTAATATTATAATGAAAGACACTCTTTTAATGTGTATATTTTTTTCGACTCCTAGATTAGCTAAGGCTAATTGCAGATAGAGCATTTTGTCCTATGATAAACTATGCCAAGAGTGAATATAGGCATTTGTCTTGAAATTGACCATCCTTTTTGTTAATTATTTGTGCTAACACAAAAATGTTGCATATATATAAAAATTGAATATTTACTGTGACAATCTTATAACATTTCATAAAGATGTATAGAAAGGTGATCTTTCTTATGCTTCTTAGGAAATTCATCATATTCATTAGTTGATTAAGGCAAGCTTTTTTCCCTCCACTTCATGGCCTACATGATCAGTCTGTAAGTATTTCCTTTTTTTATCTGAAAAGATGAGTAAATTCCTTATTGATGTCCCTGTAACCTATCTTTCCACAACTGATTCTTTTTCATTCTACCAGTAGATATTGCAATCTTTGTTGACTGTAGTGATGGTTCTAAGTTCTTACTGCAAGTGTGTTTTGGATTGATTATGCCTTATATACTTTTTTGGGCTACCGGGATCGATTGTTGTGTGTTGTGTGCAATGTATAGATGGTGGCTTTTGGTCTCACAAACCATTCAGAAACTGAGCGTCAAACTTTAAGTTAGGTTTCGAATATGATTCATTCTGTATGGAATTATAGATTGATGCATCTGTCTCCTGCAGTATCTTAGCAATTTTCCCATGAATTTTGTAAGGAAAATGAACCTAATACAGATTTACATAGAGCACATTACCATCACTGGTTTGGGTCCCAAAAATAAGTGGCATGAATTCCTGATGATGCAGAGGAAAAACCAATTCATGGCTATGATTTTGTCAGTTAATCTGGGTATGCCTGTGAATGGTAATTTATTTCATGCAGTAACCAGCCTGTGTCATGAATCTAGTATGCCACGCAGACTAAATAACGAGGTAAGTGCTTGACTTTGTGGGAAAATCCTTGTAACATACTACTGGATGGGTGAGGTATTTGTTTGTTTGTTTTTGTGTTGTTTGACGTACATATGTCGCTTATAGTACTTAACAGAGAAAACTGGATGGGTGAGGGCTGTTAACTATCTGGTTTGAATTGGAGAGAAGCACATCTATGTTATTGGATGTCAGATTATTTTATTTGTTTAAGACTTTTTATTCATAATGTTGTTGTACAGCTTATATCTAAATGCTTAAATGGTTAGCTATCTCATAGCCAATGATGGTCATTGATTTGGTCCGGAGCTTTGTTATATCAACTCTCATGGTGCTTTGGTTGGTTGGTTCCTGATGCAGAGACCATGTCAGCAGCATTTTTTTATATTATTATTTAATTTGGACAGTTAAGGGCTAAGTGGACGATCATGTTTTCTTAGGTATACAGTTGCATATGCAATATTAGCTTTAATAGCTTATTTTCTGTTTCATACCAATTGAAAAAAATCATGAGACTTCAAGCAAGTTGTAGACTTGGTTGTTACTTAGATGCTTCGAAGTTATCTCATAACAAGTCTTTCAAAGTTGTTACACTTTTCAATCTATTCCATGCATTAGTTTGAAATTAATTACAAATTTAGTAGCTCTATCATCTTATATATAATGTTTACAGTTTCCTGTACTGGATGTATGTCCATAAATTTTAGCATTGATGACAACAAGGCAGTAGGCTACAGTCTTTTCTCTTGGAAAAAAAAGATAAAAAATAATTATTACAAAAGAACTCAAGCAATCTGCCTGAATCTTGGATTGAGGTCTAGGGGTTATCTAATTTGAGTTATGTAGCAATCTGATGTCTGATTCAACTTTATTCGCAATTGTTGATGCAAACAATGAGGTTTATTGGCCAAGAATAAATGACACCAACAAATGACATTCTACATAAAAACGAAGCTGCAATTGTATGCTAAAATAGGTGTGATAGCTATTGCTATTTCTTTTTCATTTACTTCAGACCTCAATCAGTTTCTGGTCAATGGCCACATATCTCAATTTTTCCTTCTCCATGAAATCCGCATCCAAGAACTTAGCAATGAAAGCCCAAAGCCTATAAGCATCTTCAAAATTGTTAAGGAAACCAAATGAAGCATAAACCACATTTATCCCCCTTTCTATCTTCTCTTTTATTCTGTCACCTGCAGTTGTTAAATTACAGACTCTTCGCCCATGATAACATCTTTATCTTCAAATTTATCTGGGAACCAGATATTCTGTAGAAATCCAAGCTCAGAGATATGTTGCTTCTATCAGCAAGCTTCTGTACAAGAGTAGGCTCAACCTTCTCTCCTTTCCAGTCAAACACATTGAATGCAACCGTGTTTCCCCTGTCAAATTTTCTCCGAGGTCCATAGATTCTGACCAAAGGATTGCTGTTTTCTGAGCAAGGATGCTGTAGTTTCTTCAATGCATTCACTAACCAATCTGTGATGCATCTCAGTCTGTTACTGATGAGTCGTAGACCCATAGAGTCTGCATGATCCAGGCCTCTGCAGTCAATCGTGGCTGTCTGATTCAGTTCTCTGGCAGTGGGTTTGGTATTATTTAGTTGCATAATTTCAGGTGATTCTCTTATTTCATTTACTCTAGCAACCATCATTGCACATCTTTCTGAGGTTTCACCCTGCTCGTGCCTCTCAATTTGCTTTTCTTTTAACCTGAAATAGTTCTGACCTAACCTTTTTTCTGAATGAGTGGAATCATCAGAAAACATAGCTGGTATTGGATCATAGGATGAACTAGTGATTTCTGCATTGATAGAGTGACGAAACTCCAATTCTGTACTGGATATATCATGGAAAAACTGAGATGGCCATCTTGCCGGGATGATGCTCACTAACCCGGTACTTGTGGCCATTGTTGATGACTCTAAGATTGCACTGTTGGATCTTTTGATAAAGAGACCTGAAAAACCAGATGGATTCTCTCCAAAGACCTTGAAGAAAGAACAGACAATGAAGTCTGGCTGGATCAGAGAAAGCCCCAAGGCGGCCATGTCCTTTGGCCCAAGTGCGCATGCATCCAGTAGCACATGCCAGCCATTCTCTTGTGCAAGGCTCATCCATTGATAAGGATACCTGGTCCCTGTCAACTGAGACTGAAGTGGGAAGATGAACAGGCCTCTCTTCTTCTTCTTTCTCTTCATGATCATCTTTTCCAATTTTGCAGAGTTAATTCTTAGACTTGGCCAAGAGAAGCTGGCAGACATTACTCTGACTCCTCTCTTCAGAGCGCCCTCCACCATTTTGCTCGCTGCCTCGTTCTCATGGTCATAAACTGTCAGGAGCCTATTTTTTGAGTGAAATGGGTAGGATTCTGCCAGTAGCTTGAAAGCTGAAGCCCTATTGCTAGTGTAAATCATACTGTATTCCTCATCTGATATGTTGAGGAATCCCATTATTCTTCTCCGGATTGCCGACTCCAGAGCTGTCTCTTGATATCCATATCGCACTAGAGATTTCAAGCTTGCTGACTTGTGAATTATGCTGAAGAAAGTGGGCTGGGAAAGAGATGATGAAGGTGGAGTTGAAGGAGAGAAGAGATCAACTGATGAGTGGAATTGCGCATGAGAGAAGAGACCGATCCCAGTGTAGTCAAGGCAGGTGAGATTGGAGAGGTGGTAGTACTCTCTGTCCCTGATGTGGTCAGCTTGTTCACTTTCAGCATGCTTTGGATACGACCTATTGAAATTGGAGAAGGCATCTGACAGGGAAGGTAGGGATTCATGGTTTGTGAAATGGATGTTTGGGAAAGAGATGCAGTGGCATTCATAAAATCTAAGCATGAGGACCCAGTACTCCTAGTGGTGCTATTCTTTGGTTTATGAGGCTCGGTGAATGGATTGGAAAAACAACCACTGAAGCATTCACGGGATGCCTCTCTAATGCAATGTGATAGCATTCTTGTCTAATATTCCTCTCTCTTCTTCCCTGTGGTGTTCTTTTTTATTGATCTTGTTTGGTCGTCGGTCGAGGAATTTATTGTTGCAGGACATCTTGTTTCATGGAGGGACCCAGTAGCTACTATCAAGAAATTGTCATGGAATAGGTCAGATAACTGAACCGTTTGTTCTTTACTGGGTTCTGATATCTTCTAGCTTGATCTTACTCTTATTTTAGATGACCTGCTTTATTTTTTATCTTTGTTTAAGGGCTTTAATAGTCGCTCCATCGGGTATTGGACAATTAATAGGTTTGCTTTGAAAATATCGGAGCTTTCCATCTTCACTAGAAGCAGTGATTAGTTGGTGCAAAAGCATCAACCACACCAGAACAAGAGAGCCTTTAAAATATCAATAGCCATCAGCGGTGGGTCCCACCTGAAGGCTTGAAGCATGGCAACTGATGCCAGAGGTGGTTTTGTGGTTTAGCTTAATACTTTTCTCACTTTAATTACTACCATCGATTCCATTTAGCGGTTAATTTGGTGCTGCTGGATAAAATTAAACGAGCATGCCGTCTACTTTGCTGGTCTGTGCTTGGAGTACCTAATTCCTAAATCATCATGCAATCATGATTCTTTCCGGTCTTAATAGACC
>UESW01003553.1:0-38340 GCA_900491605.1 Calamus simplicifolius
CAATGAATCGCTCGCCAATTCCCGGAATCAATGACATGGGGGATGGATGCCGACCACTTCTGTACTAAGCTTCCGTTGTCACGCTGCCTTGGCCTTCGTTCTTTTTATCTTTTTTGTCTTGACTTATTCTTTCACGTTCCCCAATGAAACGCCATTACACCGACCATGCATTTAGATTTGCCAAATATGATGCACCATCTACCCTTTATGCATGGTAGTTGGTCCACTTGTGTCCCCCTAACAGTTTGGTCGATCAGGATTATATGGTGGAAATTAAGTTTACAGAACATAACGTAGCATATGAGTATAATTCAGTGAACTAAAATTTACTTGCTGCATCGTTCTTTCTCTCAATAGTATTATAGTAATAAAAACAATAAAACATTAATATCAAAACGTCATATTTTTAAAAAAATAAAATGAAGGGGTTCTAGCTGAGATTATTTTGTGCTACCTACCTACATGCATAAATTGTCAATAAGATTTTTCAGACTTTTCCATGGAAAGATTATTTTGCATTAGGTGAACCTCTCTTAATTCATGCAAAATCTTATATTTTTGGATTTTTTTTCTTTACTCATTTCCCTTTTGGATTCTTTCAGCTTTAGTTCATTTTAAAATAAGCAGGGATCACTGAATTTTGATCTATATTATTATAGATTCTACCTAGACTCTTGTTTCATCATAATTAAGTTTCGAGTCTGATATATTTGAAAATTTAACTGGAATCTTATGTAGTTGAATATTGCCAATTTGTTAACTTAACATTAGTGAAAGTGTACGAGGGGCACACAGTACTAGTTACAGATTTTCTTGGTTCGTGCCTTTATCCTTGTTGTTCGTGTGTTATCTCGCCAACTTTTAACGTTTATATATGTCAAAATACAAATCAATGGTTAACCATGTGATATCCCCTCAATGAGAATGCCGGAATAGATCCCTCCAAATAAGAGTATTATCCCTAATATGATCAATGGGATAGCCAAAGGATATTCCTAGGGATAGCTAGGGGGTACACTTATCCATGGATAATAATCAAACACTACCTTAACGTTTATATATATCAAAATACAAATCAATGTGCATGACCAAGAGATATCCCTAAACCAGTGACTGGGGGAAGTAAAATTTGGATACCCGGAGCAAGTGAGACCTAAATTCACTGGATATTGGACAATTAGATCCTACCTTCATGATGGCATCCATGTATACCTAGTACAATAATTTTTTCAAATGGCTATGTGCAGCATCTCGTAAGCCTTGGTGTTGCATTAGTAGTGACTGCTCCAATTCTCACATTGTTTTACTTCTTATGACTGCCTCAAGTTATACTTATTTCTTTGCAACATATTTTATATATGTACAAAAAGATAGATTTGACTATATTCTCTTGGAGCGAAGCTCAAATCCCAATTACCTCCCTATCATTAAATTTGTACAAATCTAACCAAAAATTCATTCATTAACCATCATTTCTTACTTAAAAAAAAAAAAATAAAGACATTATAGATCATATCCCTATTTTTCAACAAAATAGTATATGAGCAATCGTATCCCTTTTTTAGCATAGAAGTACATGAATAATCATATCCTTGATCTTTAATTAAAAGAATATAGATATAGCTTGTATCTTTATTCTTCAATGAAGAACTAGTATATGAATAATAGAATAGGAATATGACTCATATCCTTATTTTTCGATCTAAAGAATATAAATATAGCTCTTCTCTTTATCATTCAACATCCTTATTTTTTATCATAATAAAATCTATTTTTACATAGTGCATTGCAAAAAAAGATATATTTATGGAGACAATACAAATGTGGTAGATAGTAGTTAATGAATTTTTTTTTTTTTGTTTCAAAATCTATATGGATTTAAGAATGAAAAAATTATTTAAATTTAAAACACACATGAAAGTATATATACATATAAGAGAGGGTTGAAATTAATGAAATATTTTTCTGAAGGTTCACTGTCGCTAACAAAACTTGCCCGCTAATGGGCGATGGCAATGGCATGGCAAATGGATGGAGGGTGGTTGGGTAGTTGAGGGTTGCACAATCACGCTTCATGTTAATTAATTGCTCCATCTTACATTGCACTCTAGAGAGGCTTTGCTAGATATTTTATTCCTTGATCCATTATTAAAGTTGTTTCTTTACTCCATAGATTGGCTTAACCAAAGACCACGGCTGAGATCCAGGGATATAATTCTTTTTGGTGCCAAAGTCATACCAAATAGCATGTCACATTCCCATGCGGAAGAAATCGAGGGGTGGAGGAGGTAAATATTTAATAATAGGAGATAATGGAACCGTGTATCTCCTAGGGGTGGGACGTCGGCAGAGAGATTGGACTTCTAATGATTGATTACCTGTGTCTTAACCAGCAAAACTAACGTTAGCCGTACCATGTAGTCCCATTTTCTGATATTAGAATTCTTCATAATTCTATTGCTTTCTACTTCTTATATTATGCAAGTTGGTATTAATGTACATAATAACATAAAAATATTTGTTTCTGGTACTTTGAAGTCTTTTAGTAGTTGTTATTAACAGAGTATCATTTCTTTGACAATGACAAGCATCAAGGACATTTTGCCTCATGGAGACATGGTCATTCATGATAGACATTGAGATTCCTGTATTTTGAATAGAACTCGCAGGATTCATATCAATGGAAGTGTTTGCAGCTATAGAGATTTGAGACATTATATAGGACCTATCAGAAGACTATATCACTCATGAATATTATGCCTGCTGTGTGTCTATCGACATATAATATGGAATCTTCATTTATAGATATTGAATCCTTGTTTAGAGATAATTGCACACCCCCATAAAATGTAGGAAATTCTGTCACCTCTTCTTTATCATACTCATTGCCATCTTACTTTTAAAAGCTAGCCTACTGCGTGGTCCAGAAGATTTTGGACCATCTATGGCCAACTCAAAACCTATCAATGAACATTTTAAGTAGGCGTGGATAATGTCCAACCATGACCCTACCCCTCCTCTTTGCACCCTTTAGGTAATGTTTGGTTCACAAAAAGCTATTCCTCGATAAGTGTACATGATAGCATTTATCCAGAGGATAGCTAAAGGGATAACCATATTTTTTAAATAACAACTTTGCTATCAAGGAAAAGCTCTAGTTATTCTAGAGTCCCTAGGGAATAAGTTCAGCCATGAGTTATCCCCTCTAGTTAAATTTTTTCAGAGTTATCCCCTGTAGTTATAGCTTTTGGGATAAGAAAGGATATCCCACTTATTTCCTATTTCAAACACTACCATAGTTGACACCCTCTTGTTCTTCGATTTTTTCTAGCCTTGATGCCCTAATTAACCTGAATATTGATCCACTTACCAAGTCAGAAGGTACCATCTCTATCTGTTTCCAAGTCTAGAAACACTGTTTAAAATATCCGCCTGTAAATAAACTTGAGCTGGAGGCATCATGGCTGCTGCATTGACTTTCCATTTCTTATCTCATCATTGAATTCTTTAATATAGATTAATATAAGTATGACTTTCCTCAGGTTAAAACAAAAGTTGACATCCAAACTGGATCATTATAAAAGTCCACCCTTACCTCCTGTTATAGTCACTCATTCCAGACGGGAAGACTTTCATAGCTTGCAATAGAGCTTCTCATCTCTGACTATTGGACATGGCGATTCCAGTCATTGATTTCTCAAAGTTGGATGGCAAGGAGAGGGCTGAAACTCTGGCTAAGATTGCTAATGGATGTGAAGAGTGGGGATTTTTTCAGGTTCGTTAGTCAAACCTACTAGCCTATATAGTTTCCTCACTGATTTTTTCCATGGTTTTAGTGGACTATATGTCTGTCCTTCATTCTCATTGGTCTTTGTACATTTGCAGCTGGTGAACCATGGGATTCCAGTGGAGCTTCTGGAACTTGTGAAGAAGGTGTGCTCTGAATGCTATAAGTTGAGAGAAGAAGGATTCAAGGAGTCCAGACCTGTTCAACTGCTGAACGAATTGGTGGACCAAGAAACCGAGGGGGCACCGTTAAGCGGTTGGACGACGTGGATTGGGAGGATGTGTTTGTTCTCCAAGACGATAATGAATGGCCATCTAACCCACCAGAATTCAAGTTAGGCCTTTGACTTAACGAAAGCCTTTTTATGGCATATTGGCGTTTGCATGCATCATCTTTGAGAAATACCAAGAATTTATATATTGAGAAGTTTTGGCTACGTTAAGATTCATCAGCGATTTTCATAAGCTAATAATGCACGTGCGTGTTCTTTATTTTTTATTTCTTCTTTGATCCTTAGGAAAAATAATACTTGGAGAGATTTGAAAATTACACGAACTTTGCAAGTTTATAAGTGAAAATCACTTTGATTCTTCCTCGATGATGGATGAAATTGGCTCCTAAAACTTTCCGCATATAATTAGTTTTCAGCAAAAATAAGCATAAAAGGCCTACATGATCTGGGAAATACATATGATATAAAATATATAGTAGCAAATGAATGTATTTGTCTTTTTTTTTTTTCTAAAAGAAAATGTGTTCATTTTTTCATATTTCTGAGTTTTGATTATTTTTAATATCTTCAATATTGTGGGATATTTGAAAAATGTCAAAAATATTTATTTTTAAAATTATGTAGGATCGATACTAAACAGATCGACAATGATGACTTCATTTTGTGATCCATAAATATAGCTATCCCTTCACTACTTCTTCATCAAGCAGTCGATAATTCTTCCCTAATTGACAGAGAGACCATGATGGAGTGCCGGATAGAGCTTAAGAAGCTGGCTGAGAAAGTAATGGAAGCCATGGATGAGAACCTGGGCTTGGAGAAGGGTTACATCAAGAACGCATTCTCAGGCAATGGTAGGCACGAGCACTTCTTTGGCACCAAAGTGAGCCACTACCCACCATGCCGGCGCCCTGATCTTGTGGACGGCCTTCGTGCCCACACTGATGCCGGTGGTGTCATCCTCCTCTTCCAAGATGACCAAGTTGGTGGCCTCCAGATCCTCAAGGATGGGCAATGGATTGAAGTCCAGCCCTTGAAAAATGCCATAGTGATCAACATTGGCGACCAGATTGAGGTGCTCAGCAATGGGCGGTACAAGAGCGTGTGGCACCGTGTGCTTGCCACCCCCGACGGCAACCGCCGCTCCATTGCATCCTTCTACAACCCTTCCGTCAAAGCTACAATAGCTCCAGCCATCATCAAGGAAGAGGCTTGTGCTTCTTACCCGAAATTTGTCTTTGGGGACTACATGGATATCTATGTCAAGCAAAAGTTCAAGCCAAAGGAGCCAAGGTTTGAAGCAGTAGCAGCCATGTGAAGGAGATGATACTGCTATGAACTTGTACCTTTTAATTCATGTGTAAGACGTCGTCTTGAATAATTTCTTGGACTACCCAGAAAAGTGCTATATATGGTGTGTATGTTGGTGCGGAGATGCTTGTTATCCGAAGCATTTAGTCTGAAACCAAACCAAGCCTCATATGGTATTTTACCATCACTGACTTGGTTAAAGAAATGTTCAAAAAATAAATGGCAGTTGCTACTGCTTTTGCCAAAAAAACTTAGGAAGGCCTTTGCCTTCAATAAACAACTGGTCCTTTCAATAATCACATGGTTTTTTTTTTCTGCAACTCCATTTTATTGTGGACTGTAGGCAGCTATCAACTGCCTATAAATTCATGATTTTACAAAATAAACTGAACTGATTAGAGGTAAACTCCCCACCTCTATCCGTCCTTAACACCTTCAATGAGAAGCCTAATTGCTTCTCAACAAGAGCCTTTGAATTGGAAAAACACTTCAAAGGTTTCAGATTTTTCTTTCAAAAAATACACCCAGGTCATCCGGGTTGCATCATCCACAAGGATCAAAAAATATAAACTTTTGTGAAGTGATGGCACACTCATTGGTCCACAAATATCTAAATAAACCAATTGCAATGGAGTTTCAGCTCTCCATGCTTTATTTTTTTTCAAATGAGACTCTATGCTGCTTCCCAAAAACACAATCTTCACACAGCTCCTAATCAAAATTCAGATTATTAGGCAAACCAAAAACCAATTTATTTTTTTTCCAAATATTGCAAACTCTGATTCAGCTTTCAAAATTTTAGTTCCCAAATCTGAAAAGAAGAAGGGATACATATTGTTCTTTGTCTGATTGCTGGTAGCAACTAGTTTCCTAAATTTTTTTTATAAATCATGCATTTGTCATGATCAAACACAACATAAAATCCCTTGTTTACTAGCTGCCCCAAACTGATTAAATTCTGAGCTAAACCGGGAACAAACATAACATCATGTATGAATTTATTTTCAGATTTCAGTTTTACTGTAGCAGTCCCCTTTCCAGACACTTTCACATGCTTGTCATCCTCCATTTTCACTTAGATTTAATGGACTTATCTAAATTCATAAATAATGACTTGTTTCTGGTCATATGGTTGCTACAACCACTATCAAGAAACTAAATTTCTTCACAGTGATCAATGGATGAAAGACAAGTTAGGAACAATGCTTCACGCTTGTTTCTTCATCCTTTCCAGTTTTGTTTTCAAGATAATTGGCTTGATTACTGGTTCTATTCCAGCAAAAAGCCTTGAGATGACCATAACGTCCACAATTATGACACTTAAAGGGGGTTTGAAATTTGTTACCAGAATTTTGTTGAAAATTCTGAACTTGTTGCTTGTTGAATCCTCTTCCAAAATTTCTGCCACGACCTCTTTCTCTTGGATTACCATCTCTACCAAAAACTCTTCCAGGTTTGAAAGATCTTTCATCTGACACTCTTTTGCTGCTTTCCTTCTCATTCATTTTCATCTGAAACACATGTTCAGTGATTACTTCTACTCGAGTATTCAACCATTGTTCATGTGCCTTCAAGGATCCAATCAAACTATTAAATGACAATTGTGAGAGATCCTTTGATTCCTTAATCGTTGCCACCACATGATCAAACTTTGGAGGAAGACTTCCCAAAATCTTCTCCACAATCAATTGTTCTGACATGTTTTCACCCAAGGATCTGGCCTGATTCACAATCAGACTCACCAGAGTTGAGAACTCATGGATAGTTTCAGAGTTCTTCATTAGAAGAGACTCAAACTCCCTTCGAAGAGTCTGAAGTCTTACTATTATCATTTGTCAGTCCCTTTAAACTTCTCCTTCAGTATCTTCCAAGAAATTTGGATCTTGTTGCTCCCATAATCTTTGGAAAAATATCTTCATCAACAATAGTCTGAATGTAGAACAACACTTTGTTGTCCTTCTTCCTATTTTCTTTCAACTCAGTTCTTTGTACAATGGTCAATCTCTCTTCATCTTCATTGAAATCACTCTCCACCAGTGTCCATAACTCATTTGACATGAAGAAAGTCTTCATTTTCAAACTCCAGGAATCATAATTCTCAAATTTGAGAATTGAGAGCATTTGAGAAGAAATGCTGACAAAACCCGTGTTCACTGCCATCTTCAAACAAATCACTAGTTAATGATGATAAAACACTCTTGACTCCCTTTTCCTTGCTTTTGAAATGTGGCTCTAATACCACTGTGTAGGATCGAAACAAAAAGAAATACACTCAACCGGAAGAAGAGAACACAAAAAATTGTTTCCTAAACACAGTTCTCAGGAACTATTTAAAAAACTCTGACACTCTGATGAGCAATGATTTAATTCACTGATGTTGGATAATAGGTTCAAACAAACTTGTACACAAGATTCTGGAAAGAAAACATATAAGGAACAATCCTAGATCAAGTTTTAAATAATGTTTAGAAATTATGAAACTTCAATAAACAGTACTGGCATGGCGAAGTTTCAGAGAGAAAATGAATGAATAAATTTTTTAGTCAATGAGATTTTTAAGGCTTACAATGATACATACAAAACCACTTCAGACACATTTTTCTATATACTACCATCTGAATATCTGCCCAAGCAGTTATAGAAATTTAGAATAAAACTGAGAAACAATTTTAAGAACTGATTAAAAAAAGCCTAATACAAATAACTACCCAATGAATTAAACCCAAATACATTACAACACAACCCATTCGAACCAACTAAAGGAGCTCTAAAATCATCCAAGAACCTGAACCTGGCTGAACAATCAAACCGAATGAAAAACATCAACCTGAAGCCTGCACAACAATTTTGAAGGTTGAATCATACTCCAATAGCATGCACCGCAGAAAAAAAAATTAATGCATGCATATGGATCAATCATCATGCATGATACACAATGTCTTGCACTGTATGATGCGCAGAGACTTTTTCGTTCAACAAATCTGAAATCTAGTTAAGGCCTTGGAGCCTAACCCATAGAAGCCTCTCCTTTGAGAACTGGCCCGTTCGATGCAGCTAATGATGTGGCAAGAGACCCAGCTCAACTAGATCCAAAGAGTTCATTAGGCCAAAATGGAGGGAATTGTCATATGCATTCCCAAGGATCCTTTGCCAAATTTTACTCCGGTATGGAACGAAGAAACCCAAGCGACAAAGTTCAGTGCCAAAAATAGATTAGATCCTCATTGGGCTCTTCTAATGGTTGTAGAGAAGCTATTCCTTACGCTGTAACCAGTGCCTTCTCCCTTCCCTCTTCCTGGAGTGATTGATGAGCTGGCTGATAGCATGGGTGGTGTTTCTTTGGGAGGAGAGAGCAATTTCGGGGCCCAAATTTAGTTGAAATTGTCGGAAGATGAATTGAGAGGTTGTCATCCTTTCATCCTAGTATGCCGAATGATGAAGGGGATAGACCAGAATTAGTAGAGCAAGCCACACAGTCTTCTCTAACAAGTGGTAAGAGACTAAAGGTGTGTTTGAAATAGGGAATAAGGGGGATATCCCCTATCCAGAGGATATCCCTCCTTATTTTCAAAAGCTATAACTATTAAGGATAACTGGAAAAAAATTAACATGAGAGGGTTATCCCCTGAACTTATTCCCTAAGGATAGAAGGAATAGCTATTTTTTTCCTGAACTTATCCCTTGAGGATAAAACTATTATTATAAAAAGCTGGTTATTCCTTTTGCTATCCTCTGGATAAACTCCATTCTGTATACTTATCCAGAGATAGTTTTTTTTCTATCAAACACTACCTAAAGGTCATAGGGTCCATGAAAATAGCTACTGCCAAGTTAATCTCTGGTAGAAGGAAGAAATCCATTGGTTCTTCCTGTAATAACCTGTCTTATTAATGGTCCTATTTTATTGACTAACGTTTCTCCTATTAAAAAGTGATAACAGCCCCCCCCTTTAATACCTGAACGCTTGCTTGATGGGGCATGCGGTGAAGGAATTGGGTATAAAAAGGGACCCTTCCTAAGATTTTAAAACATGGTTCTCGAGAGAGAAACCTAATAAGCGGAGGCATTGGAATTGAGTCCCTGATCAAGAGCAATCCTGAAGGCATACACCATCAGAATGCGATGGCTCATTGATTAGAAGACCTCAATCAAGATCCATCGCGAGGAAGAGGAAGATCGATCGAGATCCAGGAAGATCAATCGAGATCCCTAAAGAAAGGAAGATCAAGCTCCCGTGCAGCTGATTAAAGAAGATCGGATTCCTAACCCTCATCGGATAGACCATTAATAATAATGGCTGGAGGTAATTTTCGATCATAATAATATATTGATATCGTGATCAATATGTTTTAAAATTAAGTCTTACATTTGGTATCAGAGCGTTTTAAAACCTCTGCCTTATTTTGTGAAGATTTTTATCCAAGTTTCTCTTTTCAAGCAATTTATGCCGCGGAATTGTCACAGTACAGTTTAATTGGCCTAGTAATGGAGTCAACAATTCTAAGCCCTGAGATGAAACTCTTCAACCATACACCTTGCGATGTAGCCTCAAAACAAGCAACGAACTCCGCTTCCATAGTAGAGGTAGCAGTCAAGGTCTGCTTTGCACTCCTCCATGATATGGCTCCACCAGCTAACATAAATATAAATCCTGATGTTGATTTCCGAGAATCAACGCAGCCAGCAAAGTCCGAATCTGAGTAGCCCTCTATCTCCAAATGATCAGTTTGTCTATACATGAGCATGTAGTCCTTGGTCCCTTGAAGATACCTCATGACCTTTTTAGCAGCTCTCCAGTGGTCTAAACCTGGATTACTCTGATATCTTCCCAACATTCCTACTGCAAATGCAATGTCAGGTCTTGTGCAAACCTGAGCATACATTAGGCTTCCAACAGCTGAAGCATATGGAATGTTGTGCATCTGTTCCCGTTCAAGTTCATTTTTAGGGCACTGGTTCAAAGCGAACTTGTCACCCTTCACTATAGGTGCAACACTTGGTGAACAATTTTTCATCCGAAATCTCTCCAAGACTTTATTGATATAAGTTTCTTGAGACAATCCCAAAATGCCTCGAGATCTTTCTCTATGGATCTTAATGCCAATGACATAAGATGCCTCACTCATATCTTTCATATCAAAATTTTTGGAGAGAAATTGTTTCACCTCATGTAGCAACCCTTTATCATTGGTTGCAAGTAGAATGTCATCCACATATAGGACCAAGAAACAAATTTTGCTCCCACTAACCTTCTGGTATATACATTGATCCATGATGTTCTCTTCAAAACCAAAGGAAGAGATCACATCATGAAATTTTAAATACCACTGACGTGAGGCTTGTTTCAATCCATATATGGATTTCTTAAGTTTGCAAACCAAATGCTCACCATCACTAGAGGAAAATCCTTCAGGCTGTTTCATGTAAACCTCTTCCTCTAGATCTCCATTAAGGAATGCGGTCTTCACATCCATTTGATGTAACTCAAAATCAAAATGAGCTACCAATGCCATAATTATTCGGAGAGAGTCTTTCTTGGATACAGGAGAAAATGTCTCCGTGTAGTCGATTCCTTCCCTCTGAGTGAATCCTTTGGCAACGAGTCTTGCTTTATATCTCTCAATGTTGCCTTGTGAGTCTTTCTTTATTTTGAAGATCCATCTACATCCAATGGCTTTTACACCATCAGGCAACTCAACAAGATCCCAGACTCGATTAGATGCCATAGATTCCATCTCGTCTTTCATGGCATTGAACCACAAGTTTGATTCCTTAGAACTCATGGCTTGTGAAAACGTTTCAGGATCATTTTCGGCTCCAATGTTATAGTCAGATTCATGTAGATACACAACATAATCACTAGGAATTGCTGATTTCTTTATTCTAGTTGATCTTCTTAATGTTGTGTCAATGACCTCTTGAGGAGTATCTTGCACAACTGATTGTTGATGAACAACACGATCTTCTAGATTACCATCAGCTTGTGAAATCTCAATGACTGGTTGTTGGGCACTTAATTGAGTTTGAGGAGTGCTATAAATAACAACCAATCCCTCACTTGAAGTGGAAGCTGGAATAACTGAATGATCTTTCTCAGAAGAAGCCAAATACTGAGATTGATCACTCCCACTGATCAAGTCATTCTCAAGAAATTTTGCATTTCTTGATTCCACAATCCTAGTGCTGTGAGATGGACAATAAAATCTATAACCCTTGGACTTCTCAGCATATCCAATAAAGTATCCACTAATAGTCCTTGGGTCTAGTTTCTTTTCTTGTGGATTATAGACTCTTACTTCAGATGGGCATCCCCAAACACGTATATGTTGCAGACTTGGTTTCCAACCTTTAAATAACTCAAATGGCGTTTTGGAAACAGCCTTGGTTGGAACCCGATTCAATATATACGCAGCAGTTTTAAGAGCTTCAGTCCACAAGGATTTAGGTAAGTTAGAGCTGACAATCATGCTCCTTACCATGTCCAATAATGTCCGGTTTCTCCTTTCAGCTACACCGTTTTGGTCAGGAGACCCTGGCATGGTGTATTGTGCAACAATTCCATTTTCTTCAAGAAACCGAGCAAACGGACCAGGTGCTTGTCCATTCTCAGTGTATCTACCATAATATTCTCCACCTCTATCTGACCTCACGATTTTAATTTGCTTGCCGCATTGTTTCTCTACTTCTGCCTTAAATACCTTAAAGGCATCTAATGCTTCGTTCTTATTATGAAGTAGGTAGAGATACATATATCGTGAATAGTCATCAATAAATGAGATGAAGTATCTCTGACCATACGAATCCATATCTGGGCTACAGATATCCGTATGTATGATCTCCAGTATTTCCGAACTTCTCTTGGCATTTTTCTTGGACTTGTTGGTTTGCTTTCCCTTTATGCAGTCCACACAAGTGTCAAAATCAGTAAAATCAAGAGTATCAAGTACTCCATCTTTTACTAATCTTTTAATTCTCTCAATGGAGATATGACCTAATCTCCGATGCCACAAAATAGAGGAATTCTCATTTATAACACATCTTTTCATACCAGTTTGGGCGTGCATCACATTATAGGTGGTATTATTTTTCAAATTGATTTGGAAAAGATTGTCTGACAATGTACCATTCCCAATAAGCTTAGATTTATAAAATAAATCAACAGAGCTTTTATTAAAATTAAAGGAGTATCCTGCTGGTACAAGCCTTGACACTGAAATCAAATTTCTAGAGAAACTTGGAATATAAAATGTCTTTTCCAAATCCAAAACAAAACCAGAATGTAAAATAAGTCTGCACGTTCCAATTGCTTCCACATGTGAACCCATCTTGTTTCCTGAATAGATGCTTTGTTCACTTCCCAATGGTTTCCTTTGATTTAGAAAACCCTGCAAGGTATTTGAAACATGGATTGTAGAACCAGAATCAATCCACCATGTGTTATGACATATAACCAAATTGGATTCATGACATACGAATGAGGTTAGAGTACCTTTCTTGTCAAGCCAAGCTTTGAATTTGAGACAATCTTTCTTTATATGCCCTTTCTTCTTGCAAAAGAAGCACTTGGACTCCTTCTTGTCTTCTGTATGGATGGATACTTTACCCTTTCCTTTGCGTTTGGCTTTGGGAGCTTTAGTCTTTCTCTGAGTGACTAAATGTGCACTTTCTCCCATTTCTAAAATCAGCCTCCCTTCCTCTTGAACACACATGGTCAGAAGTTCATTAATTGACCATTTGTCCTTATGTGTATTGTAAGATATTTTGAAGGGACTATATTGCTGTGGGAGTGAGCTCAAAATAAAGTGCACCAAGAAAGATTCTGACATCTCAACCTCTAGGGATTTCAACTGAGCCGCAATGTCCCTCATCTTCATGATGTGCTCACGCACACCTCCAACCGTAGTGAGCTTCATTGATGATAATTTTGTCATTAGGGTGCTAGCCATTGCCTTATCTGAAGACTCAAATTGTGCATCAATAGCCTTCAGAAGTTCCTTGACATTTTTGCACTCAGGAATTGAACCACGTATACTAGCAGAAATTTTAGTACGTATGAACATCATACTGAGGCGATTGGACCGTTCCCATCGTTCATACGCAGCAATCTCAGCCTGAGTGCTAGTAGATGTAACTGAATGTGGTTCATCCTTCCTGATAGCATAGTCAATATCCATGCACCCTAATTGAAGAAGAATTCTCTCCTTCCATAATTTATAATTATCACCACTTAAATCGGGAATGTCACATTTCATATCAGAAATATTAACAGGCAAAATAGCTGCATAAAAATAAAATCATGTTCATGTAATTGAATTTGAGGCATATAACTTGATGTCATGTTTTACCAATGTAAACATGCAATAACATGAATCAATAACATACAATAACTACCTGTGGGCTAAGTTATTATACTCAAATAGACTCATTAGCTTAATGATGTGACTAACAAATTATATTCCTTTCTTAATTCCTGTGGGTAATTAAGAAAATAATTTGTTATCGCATCCTAATTAATTATATTAGTGCAACAAAAATTCCTGTGGGATAAGATTCATTACATTAATATAATTAGTCACAATTAATGTCATCTAACCTTATGTGATCTTTGCAACTCAATATATAATTTTGATTAATCAAAGATGCTGTGGCTACTCCTCAATTAATCAACATCATATTGATCACATGACATTAATATGCATATAGATTAACCAATTTAGCATGATTATTAGGTAGTGATCTTAATCAACGTAACATTTCCAAATCAAGATCTGAGTTAGTCAAATTGGCCAGGCCAGTGAAAGAGAAGTGGGGGTCCCCCGTTGCTTTCCTTAGGTCAGTCAACGGAACCAATTAAGTAACCACAATCTCTTTACCTTTCTAGACACCAACTGACCAATCAGACCTTGAAAGGATTTGCACTGTGATTTTCACACTACCACCAAATTCATGCATAGAATAAATCTAGTATGCAGAACAGAGACAACATTTCAATATCTATTTAATGAATTTTAAATTATCATCTTAAGAAAAATTTTTGTTAATTAAAACACGTCCGGCCGTAGCTCATTATTCCCTTGGGCCAGTCTATGCAAAACACCGTAGGCATAGAGACTCAGGAGGCGTATTTTAATACAAAAATTTAAACTCAAGAAACAAATGATAAAAATAAATCATGTTACATGATTTAATAAAACATTAAACAGATAATAAATGCATTTAAAATTCAACCAATCCAGATTTTAAATCCCGTGAGAGAACGGAAAGACCATAAGCGAGAAAAGCGAAAACCGAAAGTTTTCTCTCTTTTTAATATGTCACCGCATGTGGTTATTGAAGCCACGTTTCGCTGCATTTCTCTCTTTAGTTTTTCTTTTCTTTAATGCTACGTTTCTTTTCTTTTTCTCTTTAATGCTATCTCTTTAATACCAAAAAAAGAAATCCGGGAAACCTTTAATGCCAGAAAGAAATCTTTAATAGAAAAGAAAGAGGCCACGTTTTGTTTCCGCAAAAATCGGAATCTGAAATAGGTTTAATGGTTTCTGTCAATTCCGTGAACAAAGATCAGAACTGATCGAAACCTGAGATCCGAAAAACTGAAAACGAAAAACGCGGCATAAATTGCTTGAAAAGAGAATAAAAATCTTCACAAATTATTTAATAAGATTTAGGAACTAAAAGGATGTTTAATAAATGGAACAAGTGCACTATAGTATCAATGTATAAGGATTAAAACTGCTTTAGCTATCGTAGTGTCAGCTCATGAGTCATTATGAAACTTTGGAAGAGAGTAATTGAACATAAATTGAGATGTATAAAAATATTAAAAATCAATTTTGTTTTATGTCGAGAACCATGTTTTAAAATCTTAGGAAGAGTCTCTTTTTTATACCCAATTCCTTCACCGCATGCCCCATTAAGCAAGCGTTCAGGTATTAAGGGGGGACTGTTATCACTTTTAATAGAAGAAACGTTAGTCAATAAATAGGACCATTAATAAGACGGGTTATTACATTCTCCACTTGGTCCGTATATTTTATCAACACTCATAAGAAACTAAATAATAACCCATCTTATTAATGGTCTTATTTTATTGACTAACGTTTTTTCTATTAAAAAGTGATAACAGCCCCTCCCCCTTTAATACCTGAACGCTTGCTTGATGGGGCATGCGGTGAAGGATTGGTATAAAAGGGACCCTTCCTAAGATTTTAAAACATGGTTCTCGAGAGAGAAACCTAATAAGCGAAGGCATTGGAATTGAGTCCCTGATCAAGAGCAATCCTGAAGGCATACACCATCAGAATGCGATGGCTCGTTGATTAGAAGACCTCAATCAAGATCCATCGCGAGGAAGAGGAAGATCAATCGAGATCCAGGAAGATCAATCGAGATCCCTAAAGAAAGGAAGATCAAGCTCCCGTGCAGCTGATTAAAGAAGATCGGATCTCAGGTTTCGATCAATTCTGATCTTGTTCATGGGATTGACAGAAACCATTAAACCTATTTCAGATTCTGATTTTGCGGAAACAAACGTGGCATCTTTTTTTTTTTATTAAAGATTTCTAGCATTAAAGGTTTCCCGGATTTTTTTTTTGGTATTAAAGAGATAGCATTAAAGAAAGAAAAAGAAAAGAAACGTAGCATTAAGAAAAGAAAACTAAAGAGAGAAATGCAGCGAAACGTGGCTTCAATAATCACATGC
The DNA here is from genome assembly GCA_900491605.1 of Calamus simplicifolius. Taxonomy (NCBI): domain Eukaryota; kingdom Viridiplantae; phylum Streptophyta; class Magnoliopsida; order Arecales; family Arecaceae; genus Calamus; species Calamus simplicifolius. The sequence goes on from UESW01003553.1 coordinate 16,033, forward strand.
GGTGACATATTAAAAGGAGAGAAACTTTCGGTTTTCGCTTTTCTCGCTTATGGTCTTTCCGTCTCTCACGGATTTAAAATCTGATTGGTTGGATTTTAAATGCATTTATTATCTGTTTAATGTTTTTAAATCATGTAACATGATTTATTTTTATCATTTGTTTTCGTGAGTTTAAATTTTTGTATTAAAATACGCCTCCTGAGTCTCTAGCCTACGGTGTTTTGCATAGACTGGCCCAAGGGAATAATGAGCTACGACCGGACGTATTTTAATTAACAAATTTTTTTCTTAAGATGATAATTTCAAAAAATTCTCAATAGACAATTGAAATGTTGTCTCTAGTTCTGCATACTAGATTTATTCTATGCATGAATTTGGTGGTAGTGTGAAAATCACAAGGCAAATCCTTTCAAAGTCTGATTGGTCAGTTGGTGTCTAGAAGGTAAAGAGATTGTGGTTACTTAATTNTAGTGTAAAAATCACAGTGCAAATCCTTTCAAGGTCTGATTGGTCATTTGGTGTCTAGAAAGGTAAAGAGATTGTGGTTACTTAATTGGTTCCGTTGACTGACCTAAGGAAAGCAACGGGGGGACCCCCACTTCTCTTTCACTGGCCTGGCCAATTTGACTAACTCGGATCTTGATTTGGAAATGTTACATTGATTAAGATCACTACCTAAAATCATGCTAAATTGGGTTAATCTATATGCATTTAATGTCATGTGATCAATATGATGTTGATTAATTGAGGAGTAGCCACAGCATCTTTGATTAATCAAAATTATATTGAGTTGCAAAGATCACATAAGGTTAGATGACATTAATTGTGACTAATTATATTAATGTAATGAATCTTATCCCACAGGAATTTTTGTTGCACTAATAAATTAATTAGGATGCGATAACAAATTATTTCTTAATTACCCACAGGAATTAAGAAAGGAATATATTTGTTAGTCACATCATTAAGCTAATGAGTCTATTTGAGTATAATAACTTAGCCCACAGGTAGTTATTGTATGTTATGATTCATGTTATTGCATGTTTACATTGGTAAAATATGACATCAGTTATATGCCTCAAATTCAATTACATGAACATGATTTATTTTTTATGCAGCTATTATGCCTGTTAATATTTTTGATATGAAATGTGACATTCCCGATTTAAGTGGTGATAATATAATTATGGAAGGAGAGAATTCTTCTTCAATTAGGGTGTATGGATATGACTATGCATCAGGAAGGATGAACCACATTTAGTTACATCTACTAGCACTCAGGCTGAGATTGCTGCGTATGAACGATGGGAACGGTCCAATCGCCTCAGTATGATGTTCATACGTACTAAAATTTCTGCTAGTATACGTGGTTCAATTCCTGAGTGCAAAAATGTCAAGGAACTTCTGAAGGCTATTGATGCACAATTTGAGTCTTCAGATAAGGCAATGGCTAGCACCTTAATGACAAAGTTATCATCAATGAAGCTCACTACGGTTGGAGGTGTGCGTGAGCACATCATGAAGATGAGGGACATTGCGGCTCAGTTGAAATCCCTAGAGGTTGAGATGTCGGAATCTTTCTTGGTGCACTTTATTTGAGTTCACTCCCACAGCAATAGAGTCCTTCAAAATATCTTACAATACACATAAGGACAAATGGTCAATTAATGAACTTCTGACCATGTGTGTTCAAGAGGAAGGGAGGCTGATTTTAGAAATGGGAGAAAGTGCACATTAGTCACTCAGAGAAAGACTAAAGCTCCCAAAGCCAAACGCAAAGGAAAGGGTAAAGTATCCATCCATACAGAAGACAAGAAGGAGTCCAAGTGCTTCTTTTGCAAGAAGAAAGGACATATAAAGAAAGATTGTCTCAATTCAAAGCTTGGCTTGACAAGAAAGGTACTCTACCTCATTCGTATGTCATGAATCCAATTTAGTTATATGTCATAACACATGGTGGATTGATTCTGGTTCTACAATCCATGTTTCAAATACCTTGCAGGGTTTTCTAAATCAAAGGAAACCATTGGGAAGTGAACAAAGCATCTATTCAGGAAACAAGATGGGTTCACATGTGGAAGCAATTGGAACGTGCAGACTTATTTTACATTCTGGTTTTGTTTTGGATTTGGAAAAGACATTTTATATTCCAAGTTTCTCTAGAAATTTGATTTCAGTGTCAAGGCTTGTACCAGCAGGATATTCCTTTAATTTTAATAAAAGCTCTGTTGATTTATTTTATAATCTAAGCTTATTGGGAATGGTACACTGTCAGACAATCTTTTCCAAATCAATCTGAAAAATAATACCACCTATAATGTGATGCACGCCCAAACTGGTATGAAAAGATGTGTTATAAATGAGAATTCCTCTATTTTATGGCATCGGAGATTAGGTCATATCTCCATGACAGAATTAAAGATTAGTAAAGATGGAGTACTTGATACTCTTGATTTTACTGATTTTGACACTTGTGTGGATTGCATAAAGGGAAAGCAAACCAACAGTCCAAGAAAAATGCCAAGAGAAGTTCGGAAATACTGGAGATCATACATACGGATATCTGTAGCCCAGATATGGATTCGTATGGTCAGAGATACTTCATCTCATTTATTGATGATATTCACGATATATGTATCTCTACCTACTTCATAATAAGAACGAAGCATTAGATGCCTTTAAGGTATTTAAGGCAGAAGTAGAGAAACAATGCGGCAAGCAAATTAAAATCGTGAGGTCAGATAGAGGTGGAGAATATTAGGTAGATACACTGAGAATGGACAAGCACCTGGTCCGTTTGCTCGGTTTCTTGAAGAAAATGGAATTGTTGCACAATACACCATGCCAGGGTCTCCTGACCAAAATGGTGTAGCTGAAAGGAGAAACCGAACATTATTGGACATGGTAAGGAGCATGATTGTCAGCTCTAAGTTACCTAAATCCTTGTGGACTGAAGCTCTTAAACTGCTACGTATATATTGAATCGGGTTCCAACCAAGGCTGTTTCCAAAACGCCATTTGAGTTATTTAAAGGTTGGAAACCGAGTCTGCAACATATACGTGTTTGGGGATGCCCATCTGAAGTAAGAGTCTATAATCCACAAGAAAAGAAACTAGACCCAAGGACTATCAAGTGGATACTTTATTGGATATGCTGAGAAGTCCAAGGGTTATAGATTTTATTGTCCATCTCACAGCACTAGGATTGTGGAATCAAGAATGCAAAATTTCTTGAGAATGACTTGATCAGTGGGAGTGATCAATCTCAGTATTGGCTTCTTCTGAGAAAGATCATTCAGTTATTCCAACTTCCACTTCAAGTGAGGGATGGTTGTTATTTAGCACTCCTCAACTCAATTAAGTGCCCAACAACCAGTCATTGAGATTTCACAAGCTGATGGTAATCTAGAAGATCGTGTTGTTCATCAACAATCAGTTGTGCAAGATACTCCTCAAGAGGTCATTGACACAACATTAAGAAGATCAACTAGAATAAAGAAATCAGCAATTCCTGGTGATTATGTTGTGTATCTACATGAATCTGACTATAAACTTGGAGCCGAAAATGATCCTGAACGTTTTCACAAGCCATGAGTTCTAAGGAATCAAACTTATGGTTCAATGCCATGAAAGAAGAGATGGAATCTATGGCATCTAATCGAGTCTGGGATCTTGTTGAGTTGCCTGATGGTGTAAAAGCCATTGGATGTAGATGGATCTTCAAAATAAAGAAAGACTCACAAGGCAACATTGAGAGATATAAAGCAAGACTCGTTGCCAAAGGATTCACTCAGAAGGAAGGAGTCGACTACACTGAGACATTTTCTCCTGTATCCAAGAAAGACTCTCTCCGAATAATCATGGCATTGGTAGCTCATTTGATTTTGAGTTACATCAATGGATGTGAAGACCGCATTCCTTAATGGAGATCTAGAGGAAGAGGTTTACATGAAACAACCTGAAGGATTTTCCTCTAGTGATGGTGAGCATTTGGTTTGCAAACTTAAGAAATCCATATATGGATTGAAACAAGCTCACGTCAGTGGTATTTAAAATTTCATGATGTGATCTCTTCCTTTGGTTTTGAAGAGAACATCATGGATCAATGTATATACCAGAAGGTTAGTGGAGCAAAATTTGTTTCTTGGTCCTATATGTGGATGACATTCTACTTGCAACCAATGATAAAGGGTTGCTACATGAGGTGAAACAATTTCTCTCTAAAAATTTTGATATGAAAGATGAGTGAGGCATCTTATGTCATTGGCATTAAGATCCATAGAGAAAGATCTCGAGGCATTTTGGGATTGTCTCAAGAAACTTATATCAATAAAGTCTTGGAGAGATTTCGGATGAAAATTGTTCACCAAGTGTTGCACCTATAGTGAAGGGTGACAAGTTCGCTTTGAACCAGTGCCCTAAAAATGAACTTGAACGGGAACAGATGCACAACATTCCATATGCTTCAGCTGTTGGAAGCCTAATGTATGCTCAGGTTTGCACAAGACCTGACATAGCATTTGCAATAGGAATGTTGGGAAGATATCAGAGTAATCCAGGTTTAGACCATTGGAGAGCTGCTAAAAGGTCATGAGGTATCTTCAAGGGACCAAGGACTACATGCTCATGTATAGACAAACTGATCATTTGGAGATAGAGGGCTACTCAGATTCGGACTTTGCTGGCTGCGTTGATTCTCGGAAATCAACATCAGGATTATATTTATGTTAGCTGGTGGAGCCATATCTTGGAGAAGTGCAAAGCAGACCTTGACTGCTACCTCTACTATGGAAGCAGAGTTCGTTGCTTGTTTTGAGGCTACATCGCAAGGTGTATGGTTGAAGAGTTTCATCTCAGGGCTTAGAATTGTTGACTCCATTACTAGGCCAATTAAATTGTACTGTGACAATTCAGCTGCTGTATTTTTGGCTAAAAATCATAAGAGTGGTAGTCGAAGTAAACATATCGACATTAAGTATTTAGCCATAAGAGAACGTGTTAAAGAGAATAAAGTGGTCATAGAACACGTTAGCACTGAATTGATGATAGCTGATCCTTTAACTAAAGGCATGCCAATTAAGAAGTTTAAGGATCATGTGATAAGAATGGGAGTTGGTCCCATGATATAATTGTATTGATAACAATTTGTACAATGAAACTCTTATTTCAAGCGTTTGTTTATTCTCATTCAGGTGTACACGTTATATGACTTTTGAGAAAGACAACTTTTCTTTTGGACTCAGAATAAACATATGGTTTATTCATTATGTTATGTTGTCACATTTGGAATGGTGATAAAGAAATTGAATGCATTGTAATACATAGAAGATAACTCAATTATAGAGGACCTATCGCTATGATTCATGTATTTAGTTTCTTGTTCAGTGTTGATAAATATACGGACCAAGTGGGAGAATGTAGTAACATATCTAATTAATGGTCCTAATTTATTAAATCAACGTATCCCCCATTAAAGTGATAACAGCCCCCTCTCTTAATTCCTAAGCGCTCGCTTCCTCCCTTAATTCCTGAGCGCCCGCTTCCTCCCTTAATTCCTAAGCGCTCGCTTGATGGGGCAAGCGTTGAAGGAAAAGGGTATAAAAGGAACCCATCCTAAGGTTTCATGACGAAGGGTTCTCTAAGGTTTCAGAACACTATTCTCTCAAGAGAGATCCTAAGGTTTCTGAATACGGTTCTCTCAAGAGAGATCCTATAGTTTCAGAACAAGGTTCTCGAGAGAGATCAAGGTTCGTCCTCGAGAGAGATCTTAAGGTTCTATAGAGAGAAACCTAAAAGTGGAGGCATTGGAAATGAGTCCCTGATCAAGAGCAATCATGAAGGCATACACCATCTGGATGCGAGAGCTCATTGATTAGAAGACCGATCCATCGAGAGAAGAGGAAAGATCAAGAAGATCAATCGATATCGTTAAGGAAGGAAGATCTCCCGTGCAGTCCATAGGAAGATCAGATTCCTTACCACCATTAAATAATAATGGCTGGAGGTAATTATACTTAAGTAAATTAAGTCTAACAGATGCAGCAGGTCAAGGTACGTCTCTCTTTCTCTCTCTCTCTTTATCTCTCTTCCAACTTATTAATAAAGAAGAAAGTGCTTCCTAAAATATAAACTGAAGTTAAATTCTCAAGCCTCCAACTCTGGCACGGAAGGCCCGAGATATTTGAGACCTCATCATGAGCTTGTTCGGTGGAGAATATATCACCCACCTAGTGCCCACAAACTCCAGAGAACAAGTCGGAAGAAAAGTGGCATATTGGCGATCCAGCGTTCCAATTCGATCGGTCCCTTTTTGCCTCCAAGTTCGCCTGACATCGGTGCGGCGTGCTGTCGAGGTCATGGGCTTGTCTCCCTGCCCTCCTCGCCATCGAAGAAGGAGCTTTGAACAGGGAAACATTGAAGAGAGGGCTTTCAAAAAAGCAGAGCAGGCACCCACGGCTCCGGCCCGGCGGCTGCAAGCCTCCAACTCTGGCACGGAAGGCCCGAGATATTTGAGACCTCATCATGAGCTTGTTCGGTGGAGAATAAATCACCCACCTAGTGCCCACAAACTCCAGAGAACAAGTCCGAAGAAAAGTGGCATATTGGCGATCCAGCGTTCCAATTCGATCGGTCCCTTTTTGCCTCCAAGTTCGCCTGACATCGGTGCGTGCGTGCTGTCGATGTCATGGGCTTGTCTCCCTGCCCTCCTCGCCACCGAAGAAGGAGCTTTGAACAGGGTAACATTGAAGAGAGGGCTTTCAAAAAAGCAGAGCAGGCAACCCACGGCCAAACCCCAGGCCGGCACCCCTCTTGCCCTCTCTCTCTCCGATCGTTAGATTAAAAAAAAAAATTACCTGCAGTTGAATCTCAGCCTGATGAAGAACAAAACCCTAATCTTGCCTGGTGATGGAGTCCTAGTAAATGAAATCCTGATCAATGGTGGTGGAGTCTTCTCAACCTTAATCCCGCGTGGTGGGCGATGGAGTCTCCACAAACGAAACCCTAGAACAAAACTACGGATGGAAGAAAGAAATTTGATTTTGGGTATCGCGAGAGGGTTTCGTTTAGGAAAAAGAGGGAAGTGAATTAGGAGGAGAAAAATTATATTAGACTATGTCTTAATTAAAAATATATTAGACTTCTTAATTAAAAATGTAGTCTTTTATATTATAAAATATTAAAACATAGTCTTTTTATATTATCAGATAATATAGGACTATGTCTTAATTAAAAATGTAGTCTTTTATATTATAAGATATTAAAACATAGTCTTTTTATATTATCAGATAATATAAGACTACGTCTTAATTAAAAACACAGTCTTAAATATATTATTAGATAACATAAGACTACGTTTTATTTAAAAAAGTAGTCTTTTTATATTATCATATAATATAAGACTACGTCTTAATTAAAACGTAGTCTTTTTATAAATAAGACTAAGTCTTATTTAAAAACAGTCTTTTTATATTTTCAATAATTTAAGACTACGTTTTAAATAAAAGATGTAGTCTTTTAATTTGTGAAAATATAAGACTACATTTTTTACAAAAAAACGTAGTCTTTTTCCTAAAACCTACTGTAGTCTATTTAACATTTTATAGTAGTGTTCCAAGCTATCCAGATCTGATTCAACACATGGACAGATGTAGAGAGATTGCATAAAGATTGCGGATGATTTTTCTTCCAATCTAGAGTTCTTTCCCGATTTGTTTGGCGGAGAGAACGCAGCCAGTTTCCTTCCAATCTGAAGTTTCTTTCCCAATTAGTTTGTGCGACGGTGGAATCAGAAAGATGAAAATTTCCTAGGAGACATCACTGTGGCCGACGGCTTCCTTCTTTAATTCCATGGAATCCGAGGCGATTTGGGTAATTTTCCAATGTTGAGGAGCTTTTCGGCAGTGAGGATCTTCTTGGTGGCGATGTTTTTGGTGAATAAAATGGTCTCTGGTGACCCTAGGCATCACCGGCATCCGTCTGCGTGACATGCTTGATTCTATGAAAAAATACGATGAACTCGGCAGATGGTCTGCCGAGTTTGCTTTGAGATTCATGCAATTGAATATAAATCCTTGTAAATTTAATTTTGAGCTCATTTTAAGTCTGATTTGAGTGTCGTTTGCATCGTTGACTCTTAAAATCGATCTCTTTAAATTGATGAAGCTTTTTCTAAAAATATTATATAAAGTAATCAAATATTAAATAATAAAGGTAATTTGACCTATTAAGTAATAGGTTTATGATAATTATTTGTGTATTTATCACCTCTTAAAGGCTTAATCCTTCACAGAACATAGCATCCTTACAACCTTCCTAGCCTGATGCTCCATCGCCACTGTGGCCCTTGTTATGCAGGACCAATTTGGCATGTTGGCCCAACTAGTCCAGGCCTTGGCACAGTTGGTATAGGGACTCCATGGAATCCCACTCCTGACTATGCTCAACCAACAACATATTAGCGTAGTAGCTGCACCAGTTCAACCGATGGCTCCTCTACCCAACCAGTTCAAAGCTACGAGCCTCCCACAATAACCCGACCGTGAGGAGGAAGCAGAGCCTATTCTACCAAAAGCCAAAGACAGGAGCTTTCCTTTGCCCCACTGGGCCTGCTCCCTATCTCTGATTTCTTCCCATCATGATTCTACGCTAAGACCTTAATCTCCTCACCCAGCCTCTCGAACTTTCTGAAATGAGGTGATCGAGCAGAAGATCTAGAAGATACACCTATAATTAGATGTTCTGAAGCATAACTCCCTGCCAGAGATTCAGGTGGAGCAAGGTCCCCCTTTATCATGAGAATTATGACCGAGGCTATCCCACCACATCAAGCTCCCTGCCATCAAGCCGTACAATGGGATGACCGACCTAGATGACCATCTAAGTAGCTTTTGGTCAATCATGTTGCTCCACGAAGCCTTAGATGCAATTCTATGTTGAGCCTTCCCCTTGACCCTCAGAGGACTTGCTAGAGTGTGGTTCGGCACATTAAAGCTGAAATTGATTGACTATTTGATAAGCACGGCCAAGCTGAAAGTTGACCACCTCAATGATAAGGTGGCTATGTCTGCCATAGTGGCTAGAGTATCAAAAGAGAGAGACTTCTATCTGACAATGGAGGTGAACTACCGATGAAGTCTCTCCGACATGATGGCCCTGGCAGATAAATACGCTAGGATAAAAGAATTCAGAAGATTGGCATGAGTTGATCAATCAAAGAAGGAAAAGAAAAGCTTAGACAAAAGCCGATCAGCTCGCCCTATGAGCCTGCACTGACCAAGAGCTCCACCACCTAGGTAATGCTCTTGAAGCCCAACATGGAGGTTCAACAATTTTACTTCTCTTGCCGCACCCCAGGCTCAAATCCTGATGGAGATAGAGCACCGGCTGCCTCGGCCGAAGCCTCTCCAGAGAAATCGAACCTTGAGAGATATGATCAAGTAATATCGATATCACCGCAACCATGGGCATGATACTGAAGAATGCTGGCAACTCAAGCAGGAGATCGAGCAACTGATCCACCGAGGAAGACTTGAGCGCTACCGAGGACCCCCAGAGGTAGATGCCAAAGCAGAGCATCCTCCCAAGCTTTGATAGCAGCCTTCGCCAAACCCATTAGTGGCTGGCAATGTGCACATGATCGCCATGGTCAGCTTATTCGATGGTCGGTCAAACGAGGAGCTACTTCTATCTAAAATGCTAAGTGTAAGGAATTCACATTCTCGAGAAAAGACCTTAAGGAGATACAATTCCCCCACGATGATGCACTTGTTGCATCTTTAAATATGCAAAATTATGAAGGCAGTAGGCACGCAAATTACCCAATCCTGACACAGGGAAGTAGTGACAATAAATAACAATACTGGCCAGCTCTTCGAGTCTGGTAATTGGATTGAGTACAATCTAGTACAATCTAAATTCCTTAATGAGGATCCATTGCCGGGCAAGTCTGGTGCCAGCAGCCAAGGTAATACCAGTTTCAATAGCGTATATTTAAGTTGTTGCAGTTAAAAAGCTCGTAGTTAGACATTGGGCTGGGCTGGCCGGTCCGTTCCATGGAATGGTGTGCCTTGGTAGCGCCACGGTGTGCCCGGGTGTTCGAATACAAGGTTCTACCTAGGACCAACACTGCCTTCAGTCCGATCCATGCCTTTGTGCTGAGAACGCAGTCTAAACCTTTAAAACCCAAAACCAACGATAACCCCTAAAACCCTAATCCTAAAACCCTAAACTCTAAAACCCTAAATCCCTAATTAAACCTTAAACCCTAAAACCCTAAAACCCCTAAAACCCCTAGAACCCTAAAACCCTAAAACCATACAACCCCTAAAACCCTAAAACCCTAAAACCATAAACCCTAAACCGCTAAACCCCTGAAACCCTTAATCCCTGAACCGTGAATCCCTGAGCCCTTAAACCCTGAAACCCTGAGCCCCTGAACCCTTAAACCCTAAAACCCTATTTAGTGACACATGCTAATACGTCGCTAAATAGCGATGCATTAAAATGCATCACTTTTAGTGATGCATTAAAATGCATCGCTATTTAGTGATGCAATTTTGCATTCTAAACAGTGACACATTAAAATGCGTCACTATTTAGGATGCAATTTTGCGTCGCTAAATAGTGACACATTAAAATGCATCACTGTTTAGCGACGTCGCTATTTAGTGACGTAATTTTGCATCGCTAAACAGTGACGCATTAAAATGCGTCACTATTTAGCGATGCAATTTTGCGTCGCTAAATAGTGACGCATTAAAATGCATCACTGTTTAGCGATGCATTTTAATGCGTCACTATTTATCAATGCATTAAAATGCATCGCTAAACTGTGACGCATATAAATGCGTTGCTATTTAGCGATGAAAATTTTTGGAGTCGCTAAATTATCGCTATTTAGCGACTGATTTAATGCGTTGCTAAATTGCATCGCAGATTTCATCGGTCACAATTGCATCACAATTCTGTCGTTATTTTATGATGAGTATTTGCGTCGCTAAGTTGCATCGCTATTTTATGAATTTCTTGTAGTGGTAAATTGAGTTCTCATTGATAGTAGAAGCTCTATTAATGTTCTCTACTTTGATGCCTTTATGAGAATGGGTTTGAGAATAGAAGATCTTCGGATGGTGGACTCTACCCTGATAGGTTTCATCAGTGATGTTATTGTGCTAGAAAGGGTGACCACTATGATGGTCAGGGCCGACGAATGGCCCTTGTTGCCCATATATAGAAACCCAAGAGGAGGAATAAATTATGCACTTAAACATTTTTCACAAGTGAATAAAGTGTAGTAAGGTGAATATAATATGCAGTCAATTACAGAAAATATCACAATCAAACACAGCAAGTTTATAGTGGTTCGGCACTAAACTCGGTACCTACATTCACTCCCCAAGAATTCCTTAGAAATTTCACTAAACACCACTAGCCTACCTGGCTAGCAAGCTTATTTTTGAAAATAAGCAAGCCTTACAGGTACACACACAGGTAGGCCTCTACCCTTACACGTTTCACAACCATGAAATACAAGTACAAATCATAAGAATATTAATAGTTTATACAACAAGCTCCTTAAATGAGCATATTTCAAAGAAATACTTTATAACGTTTGAAGAACACTCCATAAGTGGGCTTCTTCCTTTAAGCACGTCGAAGCAAAAATGAAGCCTTTGATGAAGCTTGAATGCTTTTTAAGAATGATTGTTGGAGCTTTAACACTATACTAAGAATGATAAATAAATGCTCTTCAAGTGGCTTTGCAAATAATCAGTGCACCTCTCCAACTATCTTTCCAAGAATGAAACTCTTTTTAAATGTATTTTTCTTCCTCTTTTTCTCTCTATTTTTTAATAATCTTTTATTTTTTCGCTTCTAAATTACTGTACAAGAGAGGTATTTATACACAACAGAAAAATATAGCCATTGTAACCCATTATGAGAGAAGAAAAATGGAAAAGGAAATCATTGAAATGTTAGAAAAATAGTCGTTGAGAAAAATTTCTTAACTTATCGGTCAACCAATTGGTTGACCAGTGCTCAAATTCAAAATTGTTTCAGAGAAAAGGCGGAGAGCTCAACAAAGTTGGTCATTCAATTCCAACATCTGGTCTTCCAAAAAGCCTCAAACCATTTTTCCTCCATGCATTGGACAGCCAATTGGCCATCCAACAAACTTATTAGGCACCTAGCTCAAGGCTTTGGTCTTCTAATAAAAGGCATGAAGAGATTGGATGCCCAGCAGTGATATTGGTCATCCAATGGCCATTACAAAAGTGGTGTCAGAGGAAAAGCCAAGACCAACTATAATCCCCCACTTAAAATAAAAAGGGTGAATGTTGACGTAGTGCGTGCTGCACCACGTGATTCCCACGTGGGCATAGGGATGGCAGAACCCACGCTTCATGCCATTGAGGAGGGAGCCATGTTGGCCCCTTTCACTACTTCCAGCCCCCTTCCATCATCTCCCCATCACCGCTCCACCTTTGCCCACCATCTCCACCTCGCTGTCGACCAGGTATGTCCCCTCCACCACTTGAGTAAGAGTGAGAGAAGGAAGGGGGGAGGCATGGATGTGCCCTAGCCAAGCCACATGTCATAGCCATGCTGAGGCCCGACTACCTCGCGCGCCTTCCTGGATAGTCACCCCAGTGGAGAGAGTGGCCAAAAAAGTGGTGTGAGGGATGCCGAGCAACCCTCCTTCGCCTAGGAGCCCAACTGGCTCTCGCATGTTGGTTCGGGCCAATGGCATGCTTGCCAGCTCATCGGGCCCGAGCCTCGAGCAATGGACTCCACCAGCACCAAAGCAGCATCTGGTGGGGTTTGGTCGGCCTTCCTTGGTTGGCCATGCCACCGCTGCAGTGAAGATGAAGTGGGAGGTTAAGGGAGCAAGAGAGGAAGATGAAGCAGAGGAAGAGAGAAAGAAAAGAGAAAAAGAAGAAGAGGAAAAGAAAAGGGGGGTGGCTGCCGGCAACAGCCGGCACTAGGCTGGTCGCCGATGGCTAGCCTGTTAGTATGTGCCCTAGATCCAATCGGATTAGATGCTAGTTTGTACACATTGCTTTATGAATGTAAATCAAATTTATTAGTTTCTTTATCTATCCGGGTGCAATATATATATATATATTAGATATATTTAACCTATGAGATAAAGTCCAAAAGAATGCGAGCTGTGCATATGGAATTTGTAATAGATATTACAAATTGTGAGATAAAAAATTACACATTATGGTTTGATTCTTTAAACTTCCCTAGTCGATGCGTAGATAGGATTGGACACTGTCGAACGCCGTTGAGACTTGCATACATTGCATATCTTCACCCTTGTGGTGAGCAGCTGATCTTGCAAACTGAAGTATGAAGATACTTGGATATGATGTGTCGATGTTCGTTATTGTAACGATGCATTGGATGACCCGCACAGAGATCCCTTATGGATATTCTATATAGTGTCATGGTTGTTCTTGATGACGGTGGTACGAGTGATCCTTTAACTTGAGATCTTCATTGCACCTCATGTGTAGAATATCATGTTTTAACGATATGCAAACGTCGCTCTAGCCACGGGAGGCAAATATGGTGTCGATTGGGTATGATATGAAGCACATGAAGGTGGTGTTTGATCAAGATAGGATTCATCTCCCTTGATAGAAAGGGTTATATCCCACGACCACTTGATGGATTAAATTGACTATTAAATCCATGCAAGGTTGAGTTGGAATTCGAAATGGTTTTGAAGTTCTAATTCATATGAGTCAATTTTTTTGAGATCAAGTAAACAAAGATTAATTACATGGTTGACACATTCCATACCACTGATTGATTTGGGATATGTGATGAAGGGATTGAATCATATGGTAGCCGTTCATGGACAGGTGTTGATGACCACGTCAACAAACCCTTAACACTTGGGTGGTCATGATGCTTTGCTAGAGGCCGTTCATGATCTATAATCATGGATTCTTTGACTTAATCAAGAGTTGATTTGGTTAAAGAATTGACTTGGACAAGGTGTTGATCAAGTCATCCTTAGGGTCAATATTAGGGACTTGATTATTACCAACGTGTCAAGGGACCTAATGGGTCACATGCATTAAGAAGATTTTGGATGAAGTTAAAATGGGAATTAAGTTGAACTTAATTCAAATTAGATAACCAATTAATTAGGATTAGGTTTGACTCAATCTTAATGAGAGAACATAAAATTGATGAATAGGATTCATCATAAAGAAAAGAATTTTTTGTTCAAGAGAGAGACCTTTTGTACATGAGATGTACATATGAAATCCATTAATTAGGCTTGATCCATGTGATGGATGGCTAGATTAATTGAGATTAATAATATGGTATTTAATTGGGTCCATATGATGGCATGATTTGATTTGTGGAAACCCAATTAAACTGAGGGCTAAGATCGTGCCACGTGGAGGATGGATCCATGCCCATGTGATGGACATGACCCATCTCCACGTAATGGAGGAAGGAACCCCATAATTTGGGCATCCTCAAGAAGCCAAATTCAAGGTTACGACGTTAGTTTCATGAGATAACCAATTTTCTAATTTTTAGGGATGTGGTTAGGTGGTTGTAACCCTAACATTATCATAATAACAAATTTCCTAAATTTATTAGGATAATTTGTTATCAACTTGATATGGTTGAATGGTTGGGTGGTTGAAATAAAATCCCTTTTTTTATGGAACCTACAACCTCCTTTTCATGTATAAAAGGGGAAGAGATACCCCCTTCGAGAGATACGCCAAACTCCTCCCTTCTCTATCTCTCTTAGATGTCTAACACCTACTTTCTCTCTTTAAAACATCCTTTCTCTCTCTAGGATGTCCCTTTCTCTCTCTTGATTGATCAAGATTTGATCTTGATCAAGAAATCTTTCTTGATTTGGGAAATCAATTGAAAAGAAAAGAGGCGCTAGCACCCCTCGCAAGAAGGTTATCATCCAATCCTGAGAGGACATCATCCAAAGATCTTCGCGTGGATCACCATTAGAGGTCAGACACGGACGGCTAGTGGTAAATCATTTACTGGCTTCATCAGGCTTCATCCCCAATAAAGAACACATGTATGATCTATTATTAAATCATATATTATTTCTTAATAACTGAATTTCTTCCCTGAGGATCTTGGGCTTCGAGAATTGAATTTGTATTTATTTTTATCTTCCGCTACGTGTTATATGAATTTGATTCATATATAACATACGTAATTCCCAACAAGTGGTATTAGAGCCAGTTGACCTGTACGGTCAGGCAGAGCATCAATGGGAACTCTCACTGGTGACCGTTTCATCGAAGCTAGGCTCTCTGCCCATTGGTGTCAGCGGACCGGCATATCCGGTCATCGACTGGTCTGATAGGTACCATTGTCGGGTGACATGGGTCTAGGGCCCATGACCGTGTGACAATGGAGGCTTAGGGCCAAAGCAGGTTAGGGAAAAGGGTTTTCCAACAGTGGTATCAGGAGCCAGTTGACCTGTACGGTCAGGCAGAGGATCAATGGGAACTCTCACTAGTGACCATTTCATCGAAGCCAGGCTCTCCGCCCATTGGTGTCGGCGGACCGGTAGATCCGATCGTCGGCTGGTCTGAAAGGTACCATTGTCAGGTGACATGGGTCTAGGGCCCATGACCATGCAGCAATGGAGGCTTAGGGCCAAAGCTGTTAGGGAAAAGGGTTTCCCAACAAGTGGTATCAGAGCCACCTCAGGCTTGAAATACAGTTAATTTGATAGATTACTGAGTTCTAGTTTTATATACATAGATCTAAATTTTACATACGATGTAAAATACAAATATTGCCATATGATGAAGATTAAATATTTAATAAGTTTATTATATGATAATAAACATGAATTATTTAGATTTGATCATGTTAAAAATTAAAAATTATGATTTATGTGTGACATAATCATAAAGGCTGAAATTTAACATATCATATTTAGAATTTAATTTTGACATGATAAATAACGTGATTAAAATCTAAAATAATTATATCATGATAACATGATAATCAAGATTAAAATTAAAATTTTAAATTTTGACATGTTATCATGTTAGGGATGTTATGATAGAGACCAATTAGGATTTTCATATGATGAAAACAAATTTATCATAACAGATAATGATAAGACAAATATTTAAAATAAATTATTTTAAATATTTGATACTTATCATAAATCCCTAAAGATCACTATATTATCTTATCATAATGTGTAATAGATGATAAGGTTTAGGAAAAATTAAATTTAACCATATCATTGTTTCATCCTATGATTCCATAATTGATCAAATCAATTGGGCTTAACTACATTGGTGTCTAGAAAGGTACGATCAAGGTTTTTAATTGCTCCGTTCGCTGCCTGGGAAAACCCATTCAATGGGATCGAAGGGTATGCTAAATAGGACCTCATTGATCAGCTGATCTGGCCATTGTTAAGGAAAGCTCATAATTGATTAGATCAATTAAGGTTAATCAGGATGGTAGCAATTGATTTGGTCTCATAATTATGGTTCCTATATTAGATAGTGATCAAGATCCTAATTTGATTAGGAGTCCCAATCATAAGATTGGATCTTATGAAATTTAGGTTAATTAAAATTAATCTATATAGGATATGTAACCTAGCATGATACAAATGTTGTACATGCATGATGGGACCTAGATGCGCTAAATCCCTCCTAGAATATTAAGTCATTAGCCTTCCATTGTTCACATGATACAAAATCATTAGAGCATGAGATTTGTTGTGCCATAGCCAAGATCAAGTGAACCTATGAGGAGTTGATTGGGGAATAATGGGTTAACTTAACTAGGTTAGCTGGCATAATTGGCCATAGTTAGGGTCAGTCTAATCTAGAGGCAATGTTTAGGGTGATCACATCAGATGTGATTGACAATGCAATGTCCCATAAATGATCTAGGAGTCATATTTGATGTGATTGATATAAATCTACCTAATTTGGCTTACTAAGATTTGTTGTGCCATAGCCAAGGTCAAGGTAAGTCAATTTGAGAGTCCTAGCCCACTAGAAAATTATTTGATAATTTTTTGAGATTAATAGAGAGGGCTATTGAGCTCGATAAAATAGTGAAAGAAATTGATTTAATTAAAATATTAAAATTTCCATATTAAATCGATGATTTGCATTCATAATAATTGACTCATTCTATTTTTTTCCATTATTAGAGACACATATGTGTGAACATCAATCTCAGAGGTATCCTAGAATCTAACAAGCTAACCGGACCTAATTTTCCTAATTGGCTAAGGAATATCACGATCGTTCTACGATCTGAGAAAATCCTATATGTCCTTGATGAGGCAGCACCAAGGTTCTACCTGCAGATGCTTCAACTAAAGTTCTTCTGGCGTACAATCGGCATAGAGATGCTGAAGAGATGGCCACATGCTTGATGTTGGCATCTATGTCACCAGATCTTCAAAAACAGCATGAGCATTTAATGCTCATGAGATTTTGATGCACCTGTAAGAGTTGTTTGGTGCACAATCTCACTATGAGAGGTTTCAAACCTTCAAAGAGTTGTTTCAGTGCAAAATGACTGAGGGTTCATCAGTGGGTGAACACGTGCTGAAAATGATCAATTTGATTGAGAAGTTAGCACGATTGGGTTTCGTAATGGACCATGAACTAAGTATTGACTTGGTTTTACAGTCATTGCCTCCTAGCTATTCACATTTTATGTTGAATTTCAACATGAACAGCTTGAGGCTATTTACCAGAGCTTGCAAATATGCTGACTAATGCTGAGCCTAGCATCAAAAAGGATAAAGGGCAATTGATGGTTGTAGAATCTTCGGGCACTCAGAAGAAGCGTCTGAAGAAGAATAAGGCCCAAAAGGCCAAGACAACCAAGCGAACAAAAGGCATTAAGAAGAATATAGCCAAGAAGGATGCAGCCAAAGGAAAATGTCACTTCTGTGGCAAAGATGGGCACTGGAAGCGTAACTCAGGGCTTATTTGGCAAGTCTAAAAGAAAAGAAGCATACTGATGCTTCAACATCAGGTACATTCATAATTGAGATGCATTCTTCTATTACTTCTTATTCCACTTGGGTATTGGATACCGGTTGTGGGTCTCATATTTGTACTAATATGTAGATGATAAGAAATAGTAGAAGATTGGGAAAGAATGAAGTGATTATGCGCATGGGAAATAGAGCAAACGTTGCTGCATTAGCCGTAGAATTTGCTCACAGGGCTTGAAATTGAACTTAGTAATTGTTACTATGTTTCGAACATAACAAAGAATATTATATCCGTTTCATGTTTAGTAATGAATGGGTATTCTTTTGAAATTAGAAATAAAGGTATTTCTATTTTTCGAAACAAAATGTTCTTTGGTTCTGCTGAATTGTTCAACAGAATTTATGTTCTTAATCTTCAAGCCCTATTCTCAATATTGAATCAAAAAGATTAAAATCAAATAATTTTAGGGATTCATACCTATGGCATTATCGTTTAGGCCATGTAAATGAAACTCATTTAACGAAGTTACATAAACATGGATACTTGGGCTTATTCGATTGGGAATCATTTGAGGAATGCGAGTCATGTTTACTTGGCAAAATGACCAAGTCACCTTTTACCAAAAAATGCAAGCGAGCAACTGAATGTTTGGGTTTAGTACATTCGGATGTATATGGACCCATCAACATTCAAGCCATAAGAGGTTTTTCTTATTTCATCACGTTCATAGATGAGCATAGTAGATATGGTTATGTATATATGATGAAGCACAAATCTGAAGCCTTTGAAAAGTTCAAAGAATTTAGATGTGAAGTAGGAAAACAAAATGACAAGAGTATTAAGATACTTGATCAGATCGAGGTGGTGAATACTTGAGCCATGAGTTCATAGATTATTTGAAGGAGAATGAGATTCTTCTCAATGGACTCCTTTTGGTACACCACAGCATAATGGTGTGTCAGAAAGGAGAAATCATACTCTGTTAGACATGGTACGTTCCATGATGAGCCTTGCAGATCTTCCAAAAATATTTTGGGGTTATGCACTAGAAACTACCGAATATACCTTAAACCGAGTTCCATCTAAATCGGTCAACTTCACTCCCTATGAGATATGGTATGGAAAGAAACCATCCCTTAATCATTTAAGGGTTTGGGGCTGTTACACTTATGTGAAGCGTAATGAATCAGACAAGCTTGAAGCTAGATCTGATAAATGCAGTTTTGTGGGATATCCAAAACAAACAAAAATATATTACTTCTACCACCACTTAAGAAAAAGGTGTTTGTCTCAAGACATGCCATATTTCTAGAGAATGAGATTCTCACAATGGGTAGTGAAGTAAAATTGAACTTAGTGAAGCTCAAGAACCATAAATTAATATAGACCCATTAGATGGAATTGAGCATATGCCGAATACAATGGGAGTTGAGCAGGAGACTCAACCCACATTCAGGCAGACGTTGCATGAAAAGCAACAGGTGGCTCCAAGTACATACCAGCTACGTAGATCTAGTAGGACAATTCACATCCCTAAGAGATATGCATTTCTTATAGAGGATGATGAGCCTACCAACTACAAGGAGGCAATGTCTGACATTAACTCCAAGAGATGGCTTGAGGCCATGAAATCTGAAATGGACTCCATGTATGACAACTAGGTATAGACCTTGGTTGATCCACCTGAAGGGGTAAAACCCATTGGGTGCAAATGGGTTTTCAAGAAGAAGACCGACATGGATGGTAATGTGATTACCTATAAGGCAAGGCTAGTTGCAAAAGGTTATAAGCAAAGACAAGGTGTTGACTTTGATAAAACCTTTTCACCTGTAGCCATGCATAAGTCCATAAGGATTTTGCTTGCAATAGCAGCATATTTTGACTATGAGATATGGCAGATGGATGTCAAGATTGCCTTCTAAATGGAAATTTAGAGGAGGATGTATATGACACAACCAGAGGGTTTTGAATCCATAGATCCTAAGAAAGTGTGCAAGTTACAAAGGTCTATTTATGGACTTAAGCAAGCCTCTAGAAGTTGGAACATCCGATTTATGTGACAATCAAAGAGTTTGATTTCATCAAAAATGAGGATGATCCATGTGTGTACAAAAAGGTTAGTGGGAGTGATATTATTTTCTTGATATTATATGTGGATGACATATTATTAATAGGAAACAATGTATCTTTCCTTAAAGAAGTGAAGGATTGGTTGTCAGGTAAATTCTCCATGAAGGATTTGGAGAAGCAGCCTATATACTTGGTATAAGATCTATAGAGATAGATCTAGAAGGTTGCTTGGATTGACCCAATCCGCATACATAGATAAGATGCTAAAGCGGTTTAGCATGAAGGAATCCAAGAAGGGATTCCTGCCAATATCGCATGGTGTACATCTCTCCAAGGACATGAGTCCTAAGACCCAAGAAGAAAGAGAGTACATGGATAGGATACCTTACGCATCAGCAATTGGATCCATTATGTATGCGATGCTATGTACGAGGCCTGATGTTTCTTATGCCTTAAGTATCACGAGTAGATATCAAGAAATCCTGGTGAGAAACATCGGATGGCAGTCAAGAATATCCTTAAGTACTTGCGAAGAACTAAGGATATGTTCTTGATTTATGGAGGACCCGACCTTATAGTTCGGGGTTACACGGATTCTAGTTTTCAGTCTGATGGAGATGATTATAAATCACAATCGACTATGTTCACACTCAATTGGTGTAGTCGCTGGAAGAGTTCCAAGCAGGAGATGACTGCCGACTCTACAACTAAGCCAAGTACATCACAGCATTAGATGCAGCTAAATAAACAGTTTGGATCAAAAGGTTCATCACTGAACTTGGAGAGGTTCTAAGCATTGTTAATCCAATACTCTTGTATTGTGATAACAATGGAGCTATTGCGCAAGCCTAGGAACCAAGGAGTCATCAGAGGTCCAAACATGTACTCAGAAAATATCATGTGATTAGAAAAATCAGTGGGAGGAATGATATAAAATAGAACGAGTCCCCATGGATGACAATATTGCCGATCCGTTCACTCATGTTCTGCTGCAGCAGAAGCATGATAGTCATGCTGAGTCACTTGGTATTAGATACAAGGGTGATTGGCTCTAGTGCAAGTAGGAGATTGTTAGTATGTGCCCTAGATCCAATAGGATTAGATGCTAGTTTGTACACATTACTTTATGAATGCAAATCAAATTTATTGGTTTCTTTATCTATCCGGATGTAATTTATATATTAGATATATTTAACCTGTGAGATAAAGTCTACAAGAATGCGAACTGTGCATATGGAATTTGTAATAGAGATTACAAATTGAGATCAAAATTGCACATTATGGTTCGATTCTTTAAACTTTCCTAGTTGATGCGTAGACAGGATTGGACACTATCGAATGCCGTTGAGACTAGCACACATTGCATATCTTCACCCTTGTGGTGAGCAACTGATCTTGCAAGCTGAAGTATGAAGATACTTGGATATGATGTGTTGATGTTTGTTATTGTAACGATGCCTTGGATGACCCGCACAGAGATCCCATATGGATATTCTATATAGTGTCATGGTTGATCTCTGATGATGGTGGTACGAGTGATCCTTTGACTTGAGATCTTCATTGCATCTCATGTGTGGAATATCATGCTTTGAAGACATGCAAACGTCGCTCTAGGCACGGGTGGCAAATATGGTATCGATTGGGTATGATATGAAGCACATGAAGGTGGTGTTTGATCAAGACAGGATTCATCTCCCTTGATAGAAAGGGTTATATCCCACGACCACTTGATGGATTAAATTGACTATTAAATCCTTGCAAGGTTGAGTTGGAATTCGAAATGGTTTCGAAGTTCTAATTCATATGATCAATTTTTCTGAGATCAAGTAAACAAATATCAATTACATGGTTGACACATTCCATACCACTGATTGATTTGGGATATGTGACGAAGGGATTGAATCGTACGGTAACCGTTCATGGACAGGTGTTGATGACCACGTCAAAAACCCTTAACACTTGGGTGGTCATGATGCTTTGCTAGAGGCCGCTCATGATCTATAATCATGGATTCTTTGACTTAATCAAAGAGTTGATTTGGTTAAAGAATTGACTTGGACAAGGTGTTGATCAAGTCATCCTTAGGGTCAATATTAGGGACTTGATTATTACCAACGTGCAAGGGACCTAATGGGTCACACGCATTAAGATGATTTTGGATGAAGTTAAAATGGGAATTAAGTTGGACTTAATTCATATTAGATAACCAATTAATTAGGATTAGGTTTGACTC
>UESW01003553.1:41884-63112 GCA_900491605.1 Calamus simplicifolius
ATCACCTCAACCACCATGAAAATATCCCTTCCTCCCACCTTAAGAAACACATGAATACCTGATTGTCCACTGATATTTTAATTTCTATTTATGCTTTATCTGATAACTCTTTTATCGGATTATAATCAGAATCTTTTCACCAATAACAGAATGTTATATAAAAGCCTAATATTTCTACTCTAGGAGTAAATGCACTAGGTTACCTTTTGAGAAAATGATGCAGTTATTAAGTGCAGAGATCATACTAAGAAACACATGAATGCATTTACCCAATAGGATCCACATATTATCAATTGAGAAATGAAACATTATACATACAGTTATATATATATATATATATATATATCTCATTTGGATTGGCATGAGAACCTTGGTATATGAGCTCAGTTCCATTGTATAGGCACAAATAAGGAAGCAACATCAGTCATGACACCGAGCAGAAGGGTTTAATTCTGACCACATAATAACCTGAAGCCAATCAGTCTGCACCTTCCATAGCTTCTATGTCCTTAGCTACATCTAGGCATGTCACATGCTGGAACATGTTAATGCTATTGCAGAATAGTTTTTCTCCATTTATGGGCAGGCCTACTCTTGGACAAGGATGATCAGCATGTCGAGATACCATGACTAAGAGTTTTGGCTTATCCATAAATGGTAAATGAATGTTCAAGGCATGGGATTCTTTGCATCCAAGGGATAAAGTGGATATCTATGGCTCCTCTTCTTTCCTGTCAATCTAGGTTGTCATTTTGCAATGGTGATCAGAGCTTTGTAAAGAAGGGCCCCCATGCAAGCCACATGCAGGTCCTGGCCAGCTTGTGCTCTCCAGCTTTTCTGATAAGGCTTCACTAAGCAACAATTGACCTTTTGATTCCCTAATATACCCTGATCCAAAGAGGTAGCTTGGCCAGTCCATTTCCATCCAAGGTTGCCATAATGGACATGCACCTTACTGCAAGGATCCAGATGCCTTGAAAGTGATAAGAGCCTCTAAATCAGGTGGATGAGAGATGAATTCGTATTACTCAATCAAGCTTGTCATTAACACATATTGTTTTGCATTATAGGACACACATTGATGAGCTCAAACGGGACAAGCCTCGTGCGACAGATAATCAAATTCGGCAGTCCCATTTTCAATCATTTCACGATTGGTTCAAGAATTATGTATGTATAGATATGGTTGTATGTGTACATATGGTTGTATGTGCTTCAATTTGTTCTTATCATATTAGTTTTACATAGCTTTATTCAATGATTACTTTAATTCTGTAGGTGTACAATTTACGACGAGCGAGTGAAGGTACTTTGACTGATGAAATGAACCAACTGGCTGATGGTCCGTTTATAACGGCACGACGTTACACAACTTGTGATGTCAATGGGTTTCGATTTCGCATCAAAGAAGTAGATGAGAAACGAGCAACACAAAATAGTGGTCTAGGGTGTCCTTCTATCGATGTAGGTTATTATTATGGCCAGTTGAAAGATATCATTGAAGTTATATACAGTCAGATTAAAATTTTTGTTATTCAAGTGTGACTGGGTCGATCCAATCCGTGGGACTAAAGTTGACAAGTATCAATTTACGTTGGTAAATTTCAACAATTTGTTATATCGAGATGAGCGAGTAAGTAATGAACCCTACATATTGGCCAGGCAAGCTGAGCAAGTTTACTATGTTATGGATCCCATGGATCCTAACTGGCAAGTTGCAGTTAAAATGTCAAGGAGGGGGGTGTATCAAATTGAAGATAATGAGCCAGATATTGATGCATTTGCTCAGCAAGTTCTTGACCAAAATGTAATATTTCAACGTGATGAGGATGTCAACTGGGTTAGAGAGACCGTTGAAGGAGATACTATCGACTTGCATGACCAGTGAACTGTTCTCCTTTTTTTCTTCTCAATTTTGCTTAAGAATATGTTTGACTTTTTGTTTACGAATGGTTTTAGTTATTACTTGCAATTTATTTATCTTATGATACGTTAAAAAGATATGTCCGGACGTAAGAGGAGAGAGCGTCCACACATGATGGACGAGTTTTTACATCATAGCCAGGCTCGTTCGCCGACGAGGGACCCTAGTCGACGGATGCCTACGGACCATGATCCACAGACACCTGCACCGGCACGATTTAGATCTCCCCAGTCCATGCCAGTAGGGCCTTCTCCATCTACAGTTGGTGCATCGACCTCCACACATGCTGGTATAATTTCATTTTTATGTTTAACAATTATATAAAATAATTTTAGTTTTATTTAACTAATAAGTTTATTGTTTATAGCTTCTACTACGACGAGTTCATCTTCCAGTAGGGGTAGGGGCCCAGCTAGAGGGATTCCTTCATGGAATGCTGGTACCCGTTATGATGTGCAATTTGACGACACATTTCATCCAGTTGGAGAAGGGGCTTGCCCATTTATCAGCCAGTTGGGGCATATGGTTCGAGACCCACATAGATTTCCTGACTATGCTTGATTGGACTGCTTTTCCTCAGGATACGATAGATCGACTCTGGGGGGAGGTTAAGGTAAGCCGCTGAGTTCTATCTTAGCTTCAACGTTATTATACGATGTGTCAATTTAGTACACCTTGACTACTAAAATTTCTTGTCCTACGCAGGACAATTTGAGGTCATGTCCTGATGATTTTCGTCCAGTTTGCTTGGCAAAGTGTTGAAAGTTATGGAAAGACCACAAGAACAAGGTAAAGAAAGAGCATTGGGAGAAGAAGGTGGACGACCCAGACCTTCTTCAGCGAGTCCCAAGGGGCATTCTCCCCACACAGTGGCCTGAGTTGGTCCGGTACTGGTCGAGTGAGAAGGTAAGGGTGAGTAGTTCAACCTATTTTTGTTAAATTCATATGAAACATTCGGTGTAAACTTATAAACACGACCCAAAATGAATGCAGGAAAAGGCAGAGCGAAATTCTCAAAATCGCTCGATGCAGGGCCCTACTCACAAGCTTGGGACTCGACACGTTACGCAGATCCGGCACGAGGTAAACTGTCATGTTAGACCATACGTATTTTAATTGTTGATGTAGTTTGTATTCATATATGTAGATGACATGATTTATCCTTTGACAGTTACGTGAGCGGGGTGCACCCACCGACCGGATGTCTGTATGGATGGCGAGTCGCAGTCTCGACCATCCTGAGGTTGTAGCTCTTGTAGTAAGTATATACCTTTACGCAATACTTTTTTTAACCTATTATGAGATTTATTGATTTACTATTCTAATTTGGTTGCTTTCTTGCACACAGGCCCAGTTTGAGGCTCGATTGGCCGAGCTGCCAGAGTAGGAGCGACAGGTAGTTGCTAGGCGGGATGAGATATTCCACACCATCATAGGCCAGGATGGGCACGGATACACACTTACATACGGCACGGGCATACCACGTTCGACTATCATGCGAGCGGAGTCATCCGGATGTAGTTCATCCCAGGGCTCACGCATGCGAACTGACGAGGTGGCTGAGCTGATCCAGTCTCTTCACCAGCAGATGGATGCGCGTGTCGAGGATCTTCGAGTAAGGATGCAGGTTGCGATGCAGGCCGAGGTGCAGGCTCAGGTATAGGAGCAGGTGCAGGCATTTAAGGCGGAGCTACATCATCGACTAGCTCAGAGTGGTGTCCCTATAGCTGATGATTCAGATCCACCGATTCATACTCATGTTCATAATTGAAGACATATGTATTTAAATTTAATTTAATTACTTTTAAAATATATATTATTTATTTCTATTGTAAATCATATACTGTAATATTGTAGGCCCCAGACGCTGGCAGTGGTCACCAGGCGAGACATGAGTCAGTTGGTGAGGGCATGCTTGATTCAGTAGGCTCAAATGAACAGAATCGGGTATGAGTTTATGAATATGTTTTAAGTTTATTAATTTCTAAATAATCTTAGTATATGTGAAGAATGTATCGTACTCCATTTTCACAATTAATGTAGTGCCAATGCAGCACTGATAGAAGAATACATATGTTAATTGTTGGCACAGTAGAATTTGGTACAATTAGGTATAT
Organism: Calamus simplicifolius; assembly: GCA_900491605.1. Taxonomy (NCBI): domain Eukaryota; kingdom Viridiplantae; phylum Streptophyta; class Magnoliopsida; order Arecales; family Arecaceae; genus Calamus; species Calamus simplicifolius. The sequence continues at coordinate 45,926 of UESW01003553.1, forward strand.
CACAAACGCAGGCCATCTTTGGAAAGAGTTGCAGGCCTCGTTGATGCCAGTGTTGAAAATTTGGATGATGCATCAAAACACTCAGAATTTTGTTAACTAGAAATTTTCTAAAGATGAAGAGGTCACTTACTATTTTTATTTTATTTTTTCTTGGTATAGTACATTGATAAAGGGAATTTCCAATGTAACTTAACTACAGCTATTTACTTGGGACTACAAAGGACTCTTTGACTTCTCTTAATTAACACAAATGCATAGATAAACTTAGAATTAAACTAATAAAAAATTGCTACAAAAGCATATTACATATCAACATTCTTCTCCTTAATATGCTGTTCTTGAACTCCAAGTAGCTCTCTAAAATGCTGAAACTTGTTTCTTGGAAATGCCTTTGTGAAGATAATTGCAATTTGTTCTTCTTTAATTATATTTATATTTTATTGACTAATAAATTTAATTTTTTGTTTCAGGTTGATTGACTGGTGCTGCATTGGGATAACTATTTTCTTTATGTTTTTTTCTTGAAAATTGTATTAGATCTTTTTTTTTTGGATTGTAAATCAAAGACGTTGCAGATTTATTAATATAGATAAATTGTTTTTTCATTAGCACTACAAAAAAATGACTTATTATGATGAATTAATTCATCGCAACAGGTACAAAAGTCATCGTAATAAGTTATTACGATGATAAAAAATTCATCGTAATACATTACAAAATCGTCGTAAATATGTTGTCGTAATAACCTATTACGGCGACTTATTTTCGTCGTAATAGCTTCCTATTACGGTGAAACCATATCGTCGTTATATATTTTTTAAAAAAATTAATTTAATTAAAATCTTATTACGACGACTTAGTTTCGCCATAATAGGTTTTTATTTAAATTTTAAAAATATTAAAATTTATTACGGTGACTTAGTTTCGCCGTAATAGGAACCTATTACGGCGAAAATAAGTCGCCGTAATAAGTTTTAATATTTTTAAAATTTAAATAAAAACCTATTACGGCGACTTATTTTCGCCGTAATAGGTTGATATTACGGTAAAACTAAGTCACCGTAATAAGATTTTAATTAAATTTTAAAAATATTAAAATTTTATTTTAATATTTTTTTGTTTTGCACCTGTTACAATAATATAATATAATATTAAAGCAACGATACTAGAAATAATTTTCTAATATAAAAGTTTCACAAAAAAATTTAATAAAAGTTTTCATTCATTTCAATAAAATCATCATATACAATGTTTCAAAAAATACATAATTTAAAAAAATACATGTACTATGGAGGTGAAGTCTGCTGGGATCCACTAGGATGATATCCAGGCACTAACTGTCGCATGAAAGCAGTGAGCTCAGCAGTCGTCGCCTTTAGATCCTGGATGGTCTTCTCTTGCTGAGTGAGTTTATCCTCTTGCTGAGCGAGCTTATCTTCTTGCTGAGCAAGCTTATTCTCTTGCTGAGCGATGAGCTCTCGGCACTCATGTAATTCACCTTTAATTGTGAGTTTTCAGAAGATGAAGAACTACCTCTAATTCTCGATGTACCCTTCGGTAATGGACCCCATCCTCTTTTATAACCAGATCTAGAGCCTAAAACCTCCTCAAAATGACATCCTCATTGATTGGTTCTATTGTAGAGTCCTGTGAGGAAAGTCGCTCTATTAACTGTGCCTGCAATGAAAAGAAACAAATTCAATATGTTTAGTATAAAACATTACATTCAATAATATTATATTTTTAATTGATAAAACTTACATGGGTTTCTTCAGCTTTTTCATTTATCCATTGATTCTTCTTTTTATCAAAATGAAGAGTATTCCACAGATGAAGTCTTGATGGCTCCTCTCCCGTAACAGGATCTCTCTGAAAAGAAACAATAATAATTTAAAACAATAATTTAAGACAATAATCTAATACAATTATCAATGTATCAATGGAATAATCTAATACAATGTATTAATGTAATAATCTAATACAATGTATCAATGTATCAATGTAATAATCTAATACAATGTATCAATGCATCAATGTAATAATCTAATACAATGTAATCAATTATCAATGTATCAATGTAAATAATCAATAAATACAATGTATCAATGTAATAATCTAATACAATGTAATATCAATGTAATACAATTATCAATGTATCAATGTAATAATCTAATACAATGTATCAATGTATCAATGTAATAATCTAATACAATGTATCAATGTATCAATGTAATAATCTAATACAATGTATCAATGTAATAATCTAATACAATGTACAGTAATAATCTAATACAATGTATCAATGCATCAATGGCAATGCTCTCCATAAAAGAAGACAATGAACATATTGGAACCTGTCCAGTCTCCCAAATGATTTTCAGTGGCATTTCATCAGTCAGAATAAAAGCATATTGATACACATCGTATCAAGCTCAGCTACCTTTAACTCACAAACAGCAGCACATGCTTAGATTCCTGTTGACTTCATCTGGATGGCTGTCTACCTCACGATACAATTTGAACAACTTGTATCTGATTGGACAACATTTTAATCTCATACTGAAATATAAAATTAAACAAGGATCAATCAAAGTCACCGATCTTGGAACATTGAGTTACTCCTTAGTTGGAGCCTACTTAAATGCATCCTAAGTTTGGATCTAGCACTCAACATAGATGCTGGATCAAATCTTTCTATAAATATGACAAATACTACACTAGATTTATAACACTACAACAATATCAGACCACAAAATACATAAATATAAAAGCACTAGGTTCACAGTATTCCTTACCATATCATAAGAGTGAGCCGGTATAGACTTCGATCCAGTGAGAGCAGCATATGGCTGCAATTCCCGATTAGATTTATTTGTTTCTGATTTTTTCTACATCAAAGAATTAATGAAAATGGTTACATGAGTTTATAAAAAATATAAACTATTAAAATATTTGTATGGATGTATTTACCTTATACTCATCTGAATAAAAGTAATCACATAGAAAGTCCAGTCACTCTGCGAGACACGAGATGGCTTATTTTGTTTTGCTAAGCTCACACTTGTGTCCCCACCGTGACTAATGAAGTGGATATGAAGCCGATATCTAAATTCTCGATAAACTTTATTCATTTGAAACTCAATACCTTTTTTAATATGATCTAAATTCATATCAAGATCGAACTTCTCCTGCAAGTATATATATATATATTATAAAAGTTATAAGGTATATTAAGTACATTAAACGTAATCTAAAGTAATCTAATACAATTATACTGACCTGAAGTCGATCGATCATAGATGCTTTCTGTGCATCAGTGATCTCACTCCACTTCCTGACCGCAAGTGGTGCCATGTCACGTACAACCACTCCTATCTCGGTCAGAAACTCAGAGCGAAACTCTCCTAATGGTCGTCCAACCTCAGGTGGCAGAAGAATAGGCAACTTCTGTCCACGACGCGTATCAATCAGATGTGCGGACTTGTATCCGCGAGCAGGACCTCGGCCCTTCTTCTTTGATGATGTAGCTGCAAAACATAATGAACTAAATTAGTGCAAAATAACATAAAGAAATATAGCCAAATAATATAAGTTTAAAGTAGAGTTATTACATGATGCGCCGACAGATGACCCCTCTGTCAGAGCTGGAATGTAAGGAGAATCATCTCGCCTCGATGTAGCAGGAGTATCTCTCGAAGACATCTGCAAACAAACATACAAACTAGAATTAACAAATAAGAAAGTATAAGAACATATAGTTATAATAAGTAAAAAAAAATGAATGCTACCAAATTAATCACTGTCATCACTAATATGCTCATTTTCTTCATCATCCTCCATATCAGAACTATGTATAGATCCCTCACTGTCATAATCAGCTAGTGTGTCGTCCTCCTCAACATCTTCGCATATAAAGTCATCTTGACCGACATCACTTTGACCTCTAATGTTTTCTTGAATTGCAACTATTTCAGCATCAGTGTCCGTACGCCGAGATGTTATTAAGTCCATGTTAGGTTGCTCACATGTGAATCGAAGGGCTGCTGAATCATCTTCTTGATATACTTCTTCCTGAACATCATCATCTTTTTTTGGAATATCCCACAAATGACGATGACTAACCTTGTATACCACTTTCCAATTAGAATTGTTCTTCAAATCATCCAAGTAGAAAACCTTTTCAGCTTGTGATGCTAAAATGAATGGCTCATGTTTGTACCATTCTGAACTAATATTTATACTTGTAATATTATAATGTTGTTGCATTCTCCTGTGCTTTGGTTCAGTTTCAAACCATTTGCACTTGAACATTATCGCCTTACAACCTTTAACAAAATGAAATTCAAGGACCTCTAATAATATACCATAAAAGTTAATTTCTTCTCCTAGATGAGTAGAGGGAACACAAATGCCACTATTCTGTGTTTTATGGCCGACATCCCGAGTAACAGTGATAAATTTAACGCCGTTCACCACACAGCCAGTATACGAGAACACACGACTGTCGGGACCAATAGCCAATGAATAAAGCTCATCAGTAGCTTCAGATGCCCCAGCAAAATGCTTATTTAACATCTGGATAAACCAAACATCAACGTCATTTGAAATAAAGACATATGATATATTAATTGACAATATAAATGAATGTACGGGCTTACTTCATTTTTAAACCACTCCAAAAATCTTTCCTTTTGTAATTGGTCCAGTTGTTCCGGTCTAGTTGGATTTAGCTGATCAATGTGTTGGCTATAGAGAACATTACGCTAATGAGCACTATAGAAAATTGCATGATATGAAGAAATAATTTTACAAGTATACTTACTTGAGAAATGGTTGCACCTCTGGACAATTATTGATGAGGTACCAATGTACTTGTTTTAAAGTTTTATCATCTAAATGCACCATTCTTCCTTTTCCAAGAGGCCGCCAACGAGTTGCAAATATATTTAATTGCTTGTCCAAATGGCTATCCGAATCAAAATTTCGTTCCGGACGATTGAATTTTGTTTCTATGCCTCGAAGATACATTGAACAAAATGTTAGAGACTCGTTGACAACATAAGCTTCTGCAATTGAACCTTCCGGACGAGCCTTATTACGTACGTATTGTTTATACGTACCAAGTGCCCTTTCAAAAGGATACATCCATCTACTTTGAACAGGTCCGGCAAGTAAGGCCTCGTAAGGCAAATGAATTGATAAGTGCACCATAACGTCAAAAAATGCTGGTGGGAAAATTCGTTCAAGCTTACATAAGATCACCACAATCTGCTCTTGTAACAACTCCAAATCCCTAACATACAATGTCCTTGAACAAAGTTGTTGGAAGAAATTAGAAAGCTCAATTAAAGTACTACTCTCATGTTTCTGCAAGAATGGTTGAATGCCAATAGGTAACAATCTTTGAAGTAGTACATGACAATCATGTGTCTTCAAGCCGGATATCTTTCCATCACCTTCATTTACGCACCTTGAAATATTGGAAGAATATCCATCGGGCACCTTCACAGATTTTAGCCACTTACAGAATTGTCTTCTTTCATCTAATGTTAAGGTGTAAGATGCAGGAGGCTTATAAACTCTATTACCTTGAGTTTGTAACCACAACTCCCTTCGGATCCCCATTGAAGCCAGGTCCTCTCTTGCTTTATATGTGTCTTTTGTCTTACCTTCGATGCTTAATAAAGTTCCCACGACATTGTCACAAATATTCTTCTCAATATGCATTACATCTAAGTTATGTCTCAATTTTAATGATGACCAATACTCCAACTCGAAGAAAATGCTCTTCTTATACCAATTCAACTCATTTGGTGCACGCTTTCGCTTTCGATGTTTATTGTTTGGATGCTTTCCGGACTGTTCAGCAGCTATGTGTTCTAATTGCATTAAAATTTCTTCTCCGGTCAACATTTTTGGTTTGACTCCATGCTCTCTACTTCCATCATGGAGTCTACTATTTCGCCACTTGTGATAAATAGGCAAGTAACGGCGATGTCCCATATAGCAAATCTTGTCTTTCAGCTTTTTGGATGAGGTTTGCTCATTACAAACTGGACATGCCTTATAACCCTTTGTGCTCCAACCAGATAATAATGAGTATGCTGGAAAATCATTTATAGTCCATAAAACAGCTACGTGCATCCGAAAACTCTCTTTGGTAGATGCATCATATACATCAACACCTTCGGTCCATAAATGTTTAAGTTCATCCACTATTGGCCTTAAAAATATATCCATATCCCTTCCTGGAGATTTAGGACCGGGGATAAGCAACGACATCATAAAGAATGTCTCTTTCATATATTTCCATGGAGGCAAGTTATAAGGTACTAAAATGACGGGCCACATACTGTATGCATTACTCATGTTCCCAAATGGATTGAATCCGTCTGAAGCAAGACCTAACCTTACATTTCTTGGTTCACTGGCAAAATTAGGATACTTTTGATCAAAATCTTTCCATGCTTCTCCATCTGCTGGATGCCGTAACACCCCATCTGTGATCGGTCGCTTATCATAGTGCCACCTCATATCTTCAGCTGTATATCTTGAGGCATATAGACGTTTCAAACGAGGTGTGAGTGGAAAATACCGCATAACTTTATAAGGTATCTTCTTACCTTTGTCTTCAACCACTTGGTACCTAGGCTCGTTGCATACCGGACATTTTTCTAAAGAGGCATTCTCCTTCCAAAAGATAGCACAATCATGCTTGCATACATGTATGTTCTCGTAGCCTAAACCCAACTCATTCATCTTCTTTTTGGCCTCATAGTGCGAAGATGGTATTCTAGTACCATTCGAAATGCCTCTTTTAATAGTTCAAGCAACATATTGAAAGACTTATTTGTCCACCGATTGAGGACCTTAATGTGCATTAACTTCACTAAGAATGTCAAAGAAGAAAACTTTTCACATCCAGGATAAAGCTCGGATTCCACCTCATTGAAAAGATCATCCAATTTCTTACTGTGATCGGTCCTTCCATGGTCAGACATCATCGGATTGTCATCATCATTGCCAACCTCAGTGTGAGCACCACTTGGGCCAGCGATGTCCTGCAATGCTTCGACCATCTCATCTTGTTCCCTTTCTGGGTCATCATCTTCATTCTCATTTTCATCTGAGACATTGCTTCCAAACTGTTCTCCATGAAAATACCACGTCTGATACGTCTTCGAGAAACCCTTTAACATACAGTGTAATTTAACTAAATCAGGCTTATGCCATTTGCCATTATAACACCGCACACAAGGACAACGTATCTTCCCTTCTTCATTAACATGAAGCCTTGCCTTTTCTATGAACTTCTTAATACCGGCATCATATTCTGGACAATTTGTTTCTTATGTATCCAACTCTTATCAATCGGCATCGTTGGATAACATCAAATCTGAGTAAAAATAGTGAACCTCATTTAAAGAAATTCAGATTTATCTCAAAAATATCCTACTCGTTTAAAGAAAATCTCTAAAACTCATGTAAACCATATATGGAGCTGCAAATATATAACACCAAGAATGAGTATTTACAACAGCAAGGAGGAAAATTGTAAACATTATAGCTGAAAATAAACAGAACAAAACCTTCTATTGGTCAAACATAGAATAAAGCAAACTTTGAAAATCTAAAACATTCATGTTACCCCTCAAGAACATCAATAAGAAATGTACCTCTAAGAAAATAGGTGTACAAAATCTTGAAAAGAAGCGAAGAAATGCTGTTTTCCTTTGTCCTCCCTCAAGCTTTTCTTCAACCTGCATATAATTTGGTGATATAAATTCAAGTATCTGGAAAAGTAGCATGAATTATTCAATGACTGCAATCATCAAATTTTGATTATTAGTTGAATATTTCCATAGAATAATAAAAGGCGAAGATAGAATCTATATAATCTTCTAATACATTAGCAAAGCTTCAAAGCACTTGATCTTTAAGCAAAGAAGATTGCACTTATTATATCAATCAACGTTTAAGGTTCTGTCCCAAAATAATATTTCTTTATCACTGCTCCAATTAAACCCAAAAAAGCTTGTCACGTTATTGATTCACAAAGCAACTTCTTGAAACAATGTACCATTTGGATAAGCACCTGGGCTATACCTTAAAGCTTCTAATTATCAGGTCCAATCCCATTATCTCACTGAACTTCAGACCTCTTTTTTTTTTTTCTTCTTGAAATGTTTACCTTCTTCATGCTAGTGCAAAACCTGCAGTCATAGATACTTTAAGGTCATGAACCGTTGTTTCTTTTACCTTATAACCTGTTGGACATATCTAAAATCACAAAAACGTGCAATTGGAATAACATGACATCAAATAATAATGCCTCCACAACCATCTCTTCAACAATGTTCACCATTCTTCATGAAACACTATGTTGCTGAGAACAACAAACTATCACTACTTGGCCTCCTCTGTGTTTTCTTGGAAATCAACAGTTGTATTCATCTAATTCTCCAAGACATCTTAACTCTTTTAAAGTTCAAGATTCAAATCGGATAAATCCATCCAGACATACAAGGATTAAATACTCATCTCTATAAACAAATTTTATTGTGCATGGAACTGGGTTAAAGAGCAAGTAGATATGATTTCTTATTCAGTACCACCGTAAACATACCATGAAAGGTGACATCCGTGACCAAGAAATGAACCGTGCTCAAAATGGCATTAGTCATGGATAAAGTTGGGGGCTACATCATGAAACTAAGAATTGGGTGGTAATCGCATATTTCCTATCAAGTGAAGAAGAGGTTGGACGGAAAGCAAATGCATAAAAGAGAACACGAACATCAACAAGAAGCCAGATCAAGATTTCAGAACACCCATTGGATCAAATGCCGAAGAACAATCCTGAATGGAGTCATTCAGTCAGTCAATAATCGATCTTTTTCAAGATAAAAAGAAGGAATCATCGAAGTTATCTACATGATCATTGATTTCTATCTCCACCGTTACCTCCAACACAACTCTCCAATTCCGAGTGGTGATCAAATGTCAATTTTTGCCCTTTTTTTTTCTCATTCTCATCACTCCTTGTCCGCATCGAATTTGACATCCACGAAAGAACCCAAACATAAACGAGATCACGGAAAGAATGAGATCACAAACCAATTAAAATCCACAGATTCTAATACTTGGCAATCACTCCAAAAGGAGTAAGTATCGTCCAATGGCCGATCACAACCCTACGGTTCCACATAATAGAATGGTGATTCTTGGAATAGAAATCTAACCTTCTTCTCATCCACTTTCGAGAAGGGTGGTGGAGCGAACGCCGACAGGGATCTGGGTGGAGCGCGAGGCAGCCGACGGGCAGGAGAAGGAATAAGGAGGCCGAGGATCGACATGCTTTGTAGGCAGTGCGATGGCAAAAGCTAACAACGACGACAGCAGTGCAAGCGGAGGGGAAATTAAAACCCCCCAAATCCGAAAACAATAAAATCAAAAAAAAAATCCAAGTGAAAGAAGAATCGCAAGCAAGAGGGTTTTATAAAGCCCTTCTTCTTCTCACCTCGTCCGAGGGCTGACAGAGAGGAGCTCTCGACGTCCGCAAGGCGAGGGTTCTAGCGTCTGGGGGCTGACGCGGAGAGGAGCTCTCTAGCGTCCGGGGGCTGACGGCGGAGAGGAGCTCGGGGGAAGACGGCGGGAGCAAGGGTTTCACGAAACAAAGTCGCGGGAGGGTTTCGGGCGAAGTATTAGGGATCTTATTACGACGAAATTAACTTTCGTCATAATAAGGTCACGTAGCAAAGAAATATATTTTTCACTCTATTACAACAATTTCAACATTCGTCGTAATAAGTTGTTCTATCATAAAAAATATATCTTGGACCTATTACAACGAATTATAACATTCGTTATAATAAGTCTTTTTATTACGGTGAAAAATAATTTTTTACCGTAATAAATAGAAAGAAAAATAAAAAAATTAAATTCATAAAATACAACATGGACCTATTACGATGAATTATAACATTCATCGTAATAAGTCTTTTTATTATGGCAAAAAATTATTTTGCCGTAATAAATAGAAAGAAAAATAAAAAAAATTACGACGAATTATAAAATTCATCGTAATAAGTCTTTTTATTATGGCAAAAAATTATTTTTAAATAGAAAGAAAAATAAAAAAATTAAATTTGTAAAATACAACATGGACCTATTACGATGAATTATAACATTTGTCGTAATAAGTCTTTTTATTACGACAAAAAATTATTTCGCCGTAATAAATAGAAAGAAAAATAAAAAAAAATTAAATTCGTAAAATACAACATGGACCTATTACGACGAATTATAACATTCATCGTAATAAGTCTTTTTATTATGGAAAAAAATTATTTCACCGTAATAAATAGAAAGAAAAATAAAAAAAATTAAATTCATAAAATACAACATGGACCTATTACGACAAATTATAACATTCATCGTAATAAGTCTTTTTATTACGGTGAAAAATTATTTCGCCGTAATAAATAGAAAGAAAAATAAAAAAAATTAAATTTATAAAATACAACATGGACCTATTACGACGAATTATAACATTCATCGTAATAAGTCTTTTTATTACGGTAAAAAATTATTTTGCCATAATAAATAGAAAGAAAAAAAAAAAATTAAATTCGTAAAATACAACATGGACCTATTACGACAAATTATAACATTCGTCGTAATAAGTCTTTTTATTACGGCAAAAAATAATTTTTCACCGTTATAAATAGAAAGAAAAATAAAAAAAATTAAATTCATAAAATACAACATGGACCTATTACGATAAATTATAACATTCGTCGTAATAAGTCTTTTTATTACGGTAAAAAATTATTTCACCATAATAAATTAGTTTTACGACGAATTTAATTTTTATTTCGTCATTATAAATAAACCTATAACGACGAAAATATGTCGCCATAATAGGTTCGCCACAAATACTATACTTTCTTGTAGTGTAGCTTATATTTTTATTGTGTGTGTACAATTTAATTTTAATATTTAGTTTATATAATTTTGTAAAACATGTATAGGTACCCAAACAAAAAAATCCAATAACCAAAAACAAAATGAATTAGAAAATAATAAAATTCAGTATTAGCGACCGCCTAGGCGGTCGCAAATGGCTTAAAAGGACGTCGCCAATGCTCCTTCAGAACAAAAATAGAAAATAAAAAATAAAAAATATATAGTATTAGCGACCGCCTAGGCAGTCGCTAAAGGCAAAATATATATATAGCGATCACCTAGGTGGTCGCTAAAGGCCCTTCAGGCGGTCGCTAATAGTCAAATTCTGCCCCCCCCCCAAGCGGTCGCTCAAGCGGTCGCTAATACTATAGCGACCATCATTGGCGGTCGCTAAAAGTCTTTAGCGACGAGTTTCTGGCAGCCAGCATATGGCGGTCGCTAAGCGGTCACTAAAAACTATTAGCGACTGCTTTTTAACTTTTAGCGACCGCCATAGGCGGTCGCTAAAAAACAGGCGGTCGCTAAAAATATTTTTTCTACTAGTGTTGAGCGTGGTACGGACGTGCCTTGATGCGGTTGCTGAGAACAAGCATGCACCCAGTGGCAATTGGTCTTAATTAACTACACTATCCTTGGATAACGAAAAAGGATCTGCTATATATTTAGAGCTAAATATTTTGGAATAATTTATTTATGCAGGTCTTCAAAATATAAGAGCTAGCTAAGTCCTTGTGACGCAACGTATCATTTAAAGGGAAAAAATTAATCATATCTAAGATAAGATGTTATACGATGTATATTCACTCTATTTGTAAGCAAATTAACTCGCGATGTGGACATCCAGTCGTATCTCATCTTTGATTATGGAGTGAGTTTAGCTCAAATTGCGTTCAAATCCATGGTTTAAGATTTAGCATGCCAAAAATTAGAACGAAAGCTACTTGTTACTACAAGAAAATTTCATTTTAGCGACGCCAAAATGCGTCGCTAAATCAATTGCGACGCATTAGCGATGCATTTTGTCTTTCGTCGCAAAATACTATTCGTCTCATTTTTGTCGCTAAATAGCGACTAAATAGCAGCGCAATAAATGCATCTCTATTTTGCGACAAAATTTCGTCGTCGCAAATTAGCGACGCATTTGCGACGCATATTGATGCATCACAATTTAGCGATGCAATTTGCGTCGCAAATGCGTCGCAAAAATTTAATTTCATTTTTTAAAAAAAATTGCATCAAGAAAATAATTTCTAGTTGCAATATTTAAAAAAATAAAATTAAAATTTTGGGATGCATTAGCGACGCAAATTTATATATTTCTTTTTTAAAAAAATTGCAAGTAGAAATTAATGTCTCGTTGCAATTTTTTTAAAAAAATGAAATTAAATTTTTGCGACGCATTTGCGACGCAAATTGCGTCGCTAAATTGCGACACATATTGATGCATCGCAATTAGCAATGCAATTTACATCGCAAATGCATCGCAAAAATTTAATATGCGTCGCAATTTAGTGACGCAATTTGCGTCGCAAAAATTTAATTTTATTTTTAAAAAAAATTGCAACGAGACATTAATTTCTGGTTGCAATATTAAAAAAAATTAAAATTTTGCGCGATGCAAATTTATAAATTTATTTTTTAAAAAAATGCAACAAAAAAATAATTCTGGTTGCAATTTTTTTAAAAAAATAAATTTAAATATTTGTAACGCATTAGCGACGCAAATTGCATCGCTAAATTGCGATGCATCAAGCAATTTGCGTCGCAAATGCGTCAAAAATATTTAAATTTATTTTTTTGTTGCAATTTAAAAAAAAATTATAAATTTACATCGCTAATGCATCGCAAAATTTTAATTTTTTTTTAAATATTACAACTAGAAATTAATTTATTGTTGCAATTTTTTTAAAAATAAAATTAAATATTTGTGATGCATTAGTGACGCAATATGCATCGCTAAATTGCGACGCATCAATATGCGTCGCAATTTGCATCGCAAATGCGTCACAAATATTTAATTTAATTTTTTAAAAAAATTGCAACCAGAAATTAATTTAAAAAATAAAATGTTATTCAATTTAGCGACGTAATATGCGTCACAAATTTATTAAATCATTTTTAAAAAAAAATTATAATGAAAAATTTTTTTGTTAAAAAATAAATATTTAAAACTCTTAATGCAATTTAATTTTATTCAATTGAAACATTATCACTAACATTCATTACAAAATTTTCGATAACGCATAAAATTTTATTTTATTAATAATGACAAGTTTGGATACACAAAATAGAAAATAAATACATCAAGAATCCGTACTGTCACGATAACGGAAAGGTTGCGGAGGCTGAAATGTACCCTACGGCATTTGGGGAACCAAATCTTTCATCTGATGCATCTGCTCTCTAATGTCTGAAAGCTCTTGTCAAACCTCATGCTAAACCTCCTGCCGAACCTCCTGCCGAACCTCCTCCGTAATAGATCTTTAAATATCATCTAAACGATCAGAAGGAATATCGCCAGAATAGTGCGAAGTGGAGCCGAAAAAATATCTAGAAGCTTTAGCGCCCAGATCGTAGACCCTACGGTCTCGCGGTGGGCACCAACAGCTTCCAAAAATACATGTCGACTCTCCTCTGGTGAGAGTTCGACGGGCGGCCCCCCATCAGTGGAGTCGACCTGCGATGCCTGGGACTGAAGCTCCTTGACTCGTGCCTTTGAATTATAAATGAATCAGTATACGAACCTAAATAAAGGTTAAGAAATTAAACAGTTACAATATAAGTCAAATTTCTTACCGCAACCTCCTGTGATCGTGCATCGACCCAGGTACCATCCTTCCTAGTGTGTGTCCCCTAAATAGGTTGAACTCACCAGGATCTTTGCCCTTCCGCTCAGACTACAAAAGCAGAAGAAATGATATAAATGTAAGTATATGCAAATGACTAAATTAGTAATTAAATTATTGATGTTTTCTTACCATACGACTGTGCTCCTGAATGGAAATGGACCCCGCAGTGTGGCAGGAGAGACCCATGCCACGACTAGCTTTCTCGGATCGGCGGTTCGTGGTGGCTGATGCGGACCTCCTTTGCAGCCTCAGACTGCCACACCTGATGCCAGTCGTGCCAAATACCCTTCGGCATAGGGCGATCGCCCGATCTCCTCCAACGATGAAGCATGTCCGAGTATCGGCGTGCCGCAATAGCATTCCATGCTGCCCTAATGGCATCATGGATGGTTGGGTCCCACGTAAATTTTTTGCATTAAAATAAACAGTTAGTTTAAGAATATATCAAGATTTAGTTATTTTAAATCAGTAATAAATTGTATTTAATAAATTTACCTGAAACTTTGAAAAATAAAACTCCCTCATGTCCAGCGTAGCCAGTGGGATCAGCATGAATCTGGAATATGGAGCTGATGATAGAATGCTGCTCAATAAAGCTGCAAAAAAATTTATATTCTCCTAAATGTGTGGCATATATGCCACACTATGAACGTATGAGGAAATACAAACCACACTCTCAACAGACGATAATTAATAGCAGACTAACATATCATAAAAAATAATCTCAAACTGTCCACTAGGACAATTTGAGAATTTGTAAGACTATATCTTGCAAATTCTCAAACGGGTCTAAAGGTTTCAGTGCTGCGAGATATAATATTCTTAAGAAAAATTTCATAATACAATAAAATGGAATAACATATGTCAGATGTTCACCAAAAAACTACCATGCATAGTTTAATAGACTGAGAAATTGAACCATGACTATATAAAATCACTAATCAATTATGACTAAATTAATTTAAAACATAAGCACTAAATAATTGCATAAAGCAATTTCTTTAATTAATTTACTATTGATCAGAATCATGAATAAACTACAATGATGTTATATTGCAACCATTATTTATTATAATACCATATTTATTTAAATTATTTTATATTATAATATATGAACTAATATAAGTTAATATATATAAACATGATATTATTAATATTATGACATAATATAATTATCATAAACATACTTTTTTTATGATCACAGTAAATATTATAAGTTAAAGGACAATAAATTTTAATTTTCATATTTTATAACAAAAAATTCAAATATTGAATTATATCATAATTTCATATTAATTTATAATGAGTTTATTATAAATATTTTTTATGGGTAAAAATAAATTAATATTAAATTAATATTGTAACATGAACTTATAATAACATTCTGACAAAAAGACATGAATGAAGAAAAATATTTCAAATTTATTTTAAAATTTCATCAAATGCAAAATAGTTTAATATAATGATGTTATAGATTCATTATATCTAATATTATAATATCATAATATAATTTTTTTTAAAATATTAATATAATACTAGTGTATTATAATGTTATGTAATATATTATTATATATAATGATATTATTGCATGGGGTTTTCTAAATTTAATTGATATAATAATATGATTGAATAAATTATTAAGATTAAAATATCAAAACAAGTTACTAATATATTTTTTAATAATAATAATAATTAAATAATTTAATCAGTAAAATTAGTTATGCAATATATTTTGTAATATTAAAAAATAAATTTTAATAAAATTTTTTTATGTTAATAAATTTTTTTTATAATAATAAAAGAGGGGGTGGGAAAAAACCCCCTCTGTTTTTTTTTTGGTGGCCTGTCCCCTTTGACCAGGGCACGCCGGCCGGGCCGCGGCCGTGGCCGGCAATGGGGGGGGGGGCAAAACCCCCCTGTTAATTTTTTTTTCTGGCCTGGCCACCGTGGCCAGGCCGCAGCCGTGGCTGGAGAAAATGGCCATGGCCGTAGCCGTGGCCGGCAACGAAGGGGGGTGGGGAAAACTCCCCTGTTAATTTTTTTTTTTTGGCCTGGCCACCGTGGCGGCCATGGCCAACGGCAGCGGCGTGGCCAGAGAAGATGGCCACGGCCGTGGCTGTGGCCGGCAACGAAGGGGGGGTGGGGAAAACCCTCCATGTTAAATTTTTTTTTTGGCTTGGCCACCGTGGCCAGGCCATGGTCGGCCACGGAGCGGTCGTGGCTGGAGAAGACGGCCACGGTCGTGGCCGCAATGAAGGGGGGGGTGGGGAAAACCCTCCTGTTAATTTTTTTGTGGCCTGGCCATCGTGGCCAGGCCACAGCCGGCCACGGCCGCTACCGTGGCTGGAGAAGGCAGCCACGGCCGAGGCCATGGCTAGAGAAGACGGCTGTGGCCGGCAACGAAGGGGGGGATGGGGAAAACCCCCCACTGTTATTTTTTTTTTTGCTGGTGCGCCTGGCCACCGTGGCCAGGCCATGGCCGGAGAAGACAGCCACGGGAGGGGCGGGGGAGGAAATGGGGGAGATAAGAGGGAGCGGAGGTTTACCCGAAAATAGGGGTCGCCGGCGAGGTGGTCGGGTGCCGGAGAGCCGCCGGAGGTGGGGAAGAGGGAGGAGGAGAAAGAGGCCGGTTGGGGGTTGAGGGGAGAAGCTGTGAGGAAGAAGAAGAAAAAGGAGGGGGGGTTTAATTTATAAATTAGGATTAGCGACGCATAATTGTGTCGCTAATCCATCGCTAATTAGTGACGCAACGTATGTGTCACTGATGCATCGCTAAATCGCTAATTTGGCGGGAGTAAATGGCGGGAATTTTTTTTTTGTGCATCGCTAAATATTTTTTTCTATGCATCGCTAAATAGCAACTCAATAAAGTGCGTCGCTGAATTAACAAATTTTTTTTTAGTTTTTTGTGATATGCATCGCTAATTAGTCACTAAATAGCGACGCAATTACCTGCATCGTTGAATTAACGAATTTTTTTAATTTTTTATTTTTAGATTTATTAATTAATGATATTTTTAAGTAACAAATTTTTAATTTTTGATCTGATGGTTGCGATCGATCCTAACCATGACCCCGATCGGCGATGATCGGTCCGACCATTGCGATCTATCCGATCGGCTACAATCCGACTGTTTGCAATCAATCCCAGCCATGATCCCGATCGGCGATGATCGATCGGACCATTACGATCCATCCGATCCGCGACGATCCGATGGTTGCGATCTATTTGAGCCATGATCCCGATCGGCGATGATCAATCGGACCATTGCGATCCATCCGATCGGAGACGATCTGATGGTTGCGATCAATCCGAGCCATGATCCCGATCGGCGATGATCGATTGGACTGTTGCGATCCAATCGATCGG
>UESW01003554.1:0-49189 GCA_900491605.1 Calamus simplicifolius
CGGTCCTCAACGTGCCACAAAGGACGGGTAATGGGGCTGGACGTGGATGGCCACACCCGGTGGTAGTGGTGCCAGGGGGAGGCACGTTCATTGCACACGTGCCAGGCATGTTCGTGGTAAAGTAACCCACCATTCTTGGGGAAGTGGGCCACGCAGCTTGGTCGAGGGGGCACTATGAGATCGACAAATAACTGAGTTGCTCCTAGGTCCGAGGAGAAACCGACGCCGAAGTCGACGCCGAGGCCGATGCCGAAGCCGACACCGAGGCCGATGCCGAGGCCTAGATGGGCCGAGGCCGACGTCGAGGCCGAGATGGGCCGAGGCCGACGCCGAGGCCGAAATGGGCCGCGGCCGACGCAGAGGCCGAGATGGGCCGAGGCCGATGCAGAGGCCGAGATGGGCCGAGGCCGACGCCAAGGCCAAGATGGGCCGAAGCCAGGATGAGCCCAATGCCAAAGGGTTGGAATGCGCCAGATCGTGTGACGTCGGGTTCGTGGTCCCTTCATCTTGTGGGTCATGTGGCTTGATCAGCCACATCAGATGCCCCCTCGCTCCTGAACTGGCATAATCGTTTACTGTGCTAAGTGAAAGGGGCATCGAATCATTAGCGGCTGATCCCCATATCTCCTTCTTCGTTTACTCAGGTTAGTTCTCCATGCCTTCCCAATCGTCTTCTTCTCCTAATTCGTCTTCCTGGTCCTCCACGAACCAGGTTCCTCTAACCCATATGGCTAAGCCGGGGACCCTGCTGTCAGGAGCCTGCCGGTGGCCGTAGCTCCACTCCTAGGGTAGCTTCATCCTCTAGGGCAAGCAGGGGTTCCCCTGAGGGGACTGTCTCCACTGTTACCCCCGCCGACCTTGCGGCTTTTAGAGTGCCTATAGGATACCCGAAGGGGTGCGACGGATCGCCCTAGGACCCGATGATAGGGTGACTTCTCCCCCTTGGGGATCGCCCTATATGAGGAGTTCTTGAAGGCCGGTCTTCGTCTTCCCCTTCATCCTTTTATCATTAACCTATTAGATAGGTATAATTTGGTCCCGGCCCAACTAGTTCCCAACTCAATTAGGGCCATTTGTGCCTTCTTGTGTTGACCCGCCTTCAGGGCTTCCTGAGCAACGTCTCCCTCTTCCGCAGTCTCTACACACTCCGGGCTCAGTCCGGCTGGTGGTTATTTGCCCCTCGACCGGGTAGAGCCCTTAGGCTAGGTCTTCCATCGTCCATAAAGGGATGAAAATCCTGATTCTTCTTCGCCGAGGTGGATGGGGTAAGAAGGGAATGGGGCACGCCTAATACCGAGGCCAACAAGAACATCTCGGTCGTGCTGAGGGACCAGGAGGCTTTCAATCTTTTCCTGGCAACTGAGCTCCCGTCCTATCGAGAGCTGTTGTTGGAGGACAATGTTCGACACGCCGGCATCACTCCTGATGACGGTGAGGACCTCTTCGAAGATAGCATTTTCTTTTCGTTTCCTTTTTTATCGACATCGGTTCTCGTGCAGCCATGAGGATCAACATACCGGCCAAGGCTTTCCGAAGGGCCGTTGTCAAGAAGGGTGCTGAAGCCGAGGGATCGAGGAAGAGACCTCGGTCCCAATCGCCACCTATGCCCTAAAACACCCCCAGACTTCCTACTCCATCGCCACCACCCCATCAATCTCCTGCACCACCACCACCGCCACAGCGATCTCCTACACCGCTACCACCATGGCGATCTCTACACCACTACCGTCGTCAGAGCCCATCGATCTGACCATGGGTACGTCGCCCGAGGAGTCGAGGGCCCACATCGTCCGGCCTGCCGAGCATCCTGCTCCACCCCATCAATCTCCTGCACCACCACCACCACAGCGATCTCCTACACCGCTACCGCCACATCTCCTACACCACTACCGTCGTCAGAGCCCATCGATCTGACCATGGGTACGCCGCCCGAGAGTCGAGGGCCCACATTGTCCGGCCTGCCGAGCATCCTGCTCCACCGACCACTGAGCCGATCCTGAGGGATGCGCCTCGGGTCAGTGGAGGGGCGTCTGCCGATAGGGGGCAGAAGGCCGTAGTTGGCTACAAAGCCCACACCGCCGTGTCCGAACCCATAGGGGACAGGATGGGACCGATCCCCTCGCAGCCTTCTCTTATGAACCACCACCCCTCGCCGAGAAACTACTATCGGCGGCATCCACTCCTGCTATTCAGGAGGAGATCAGGCGGACCAACTCCCATACCCTCTTCAAGGATTGCCAGGCGGCCATGCTCTGGGTAAGTGATCGTTTATATCCTGACCATGTTCGCTTTCCCCATGCTTACTCTTTGTCACTGACATCGGTCTTGCTGTGCAGATGGTAAATATCTTCAACTATACGCAGACTCTCGCCGCCAGCGGGGAGCGTCAACTTAATCTCTACCGCCGGGAGGCTCTCGAGTGCCGGGACCGGGCCGTGAGAGCTAAAGACGCTCTCAAGCTGACCCTAGCTGGGGAAGCAGAGAGGCTCGACATGGTTCGATCTCAAGCGCAAGCCGAGTCGGCGGCGGCGCAACACCAAACGCGCAAGGCCCTCCAGCGCACCCTCGCGGCCGAGGGGAAGTTGATGGCCGCTGAGGTGGAATTGGCTGACGTCAAGGCCCAGCTCAAGGCAGCGAAGTCTGAGCTGAAATCTATCGAGGAGAAGACCAAATCTCCGAGGAGGTGGCTCGCCTGGCTGATATCAAAATTGCCGAGGCCACGAAGGCGGTGAAGGCTGTCGACAGGAGATCAGTTGAGGCTGAAGCAGCGGCTCGGGCCGCAGAGGAGAAGGCGGCCAATGCCGCGTAAAAAGTCGTGGAGAGCTACCGAAGCTCTCAGGTCTTCGTCGAGGAGGTGGCTGAAGCTGGGGCCGGCGCCTACCTCCATGGTTTTTATGACTGTCAAGACAAGGCAGTGAGGGTCTTTGGTACTGAAGGCCTTAAAGACCTGGAACCCGACGAAGACCTTGAGGATGGGGAGATCGACCATGACTCCGTTCTGGCAGACAATGCTGTCCCCCCAGCCGACGCTGCTCCAACAGAGAACTGAAGATCCGCCTGCGGTCTCAGCTTTTTCTTTACTTTTTCCTATTTAAAAATGTACTCAAGTCCAACTATGGTCAGCATTTTGTAAGAGCTTTGATGATCAATGAAAAGAAAGTATCCTTTGAAATTTGTGTTGAAATTACGAATTCTTTCCTTTTCTTTTGTTCAACGTTATCGATACTTAGCTTCTCAAGCCGCTCGTCCAATGTAATCTTCGGCGCCCATAGGAGTTGCATAGAATCACACCAACCTGATCAAAATGGGGTCTCTTATAGTTTAGCTGGAAAGTTTTGGGATAAGTATGCGCTGATTCTCGACCGCTGTCGTCGGGTTGCCAACGAGCCGTAAGTATCGAGCTGGCCTCGAATAGTCTTGCGACTCCGAGCCTTTGGCATTATTTTGCTGAGGGCTTTATAGTGTTGCCTTGCCGACATGCTTTAGGTGTCATTCCGCCGACGGGCATTTAATGTCGTCTTGTGGGAGTGACCCGAGACCAGGCCAGGAAGCCTTTTAACCCGAAGGGCGACCTGAGGGTGTTGCAATCAGGCTCAGGGTCCTTTCAACCCCAAAGGGTGACCTGAGGGTGCTATGATCAAGCTCAGGATCCTTTCAACCCCGAAGGGTGACATGAGGGTGCTGTGACCAGGCTCAAGGTCCTTTCAACCCAAGGGTGACCTAAGGGTGCTGTGACCAGGCTCAGGCATTGACGTTGGAGTTCAGCTTCTGCGTCAACACTAGAGTTGGGCTTTGGTGCTGACATCGAGTCGGGCTTTAGTGCTGACGCAGGAGTCGGGCTTTCGTGCCGACACGAGAGTCGGGCTTTGGTGCCGACGTGGGAGTCGGGCTTCTGTGCCGACATGGGAGTCGGGCTTCTATGCCGAAATTGGAGTCGGGCTTTGGTGCCGACGTAGGAGTCGGGCTTCGGTGCTAATGCTGAAGTCGGGCTTCTGTGCCGATGCTGGAGTCGGGATTTGGTGCCGATGTGGGAGTCGGGCTTCTGTGCCGACACGGGAGACGGGCTTCTGTGCCGACACTGGAGTAAGGCTTTGGTGCCGATGCGGGAGTCGAGCTTCGGTGTCGACGCTGAAGTCGGGCTTCTGTGCCGACACGGGAGTCGGGCTTTGGCGCTGACACGGGAGTCGAGCTTCAGTGCCGACGCTGGAGTCTGGCTTTTGCCACATCGTCATAGAACAGAAAGGCAATGCGAAGTAATGCATAAAAGTGCACTTTTATTTCAATAAGATTGAAAGATGAGGTATTCAAACCTACGAACATTAGTCGATTACATCACTGATAGTATCGGTGAAGGTTGTCGGAACTCCAAGTTCGAGGGAGCGGTCTCCCGTTGAGCTCCTCGATTCGATAAGCTCATCGGTGAAGGGCCTTCATGACCTAGTAGGGCCCGTCAGTTGGGTGATAACTTTCCTCCCTCCGTTGGCTTTGAGACCTCGGCCTTTCAGAGGACCAAGTCTCCAGGACAAAACACCCAGGGTCTAATGTGGGCATTGTAATACCTTGCCGCTTTTTGACGATAAGCGGCCATCCTGATCCGCGCTTGATCACGCGTCTCCTCGATGAGGTCCATGTTGGCCCTCAGTTGGACTGAGTTGTCCTCCTCATTGTAGGCTTCGACCCAAGGACTGGGGACCCCAATTTCCACTGGAATGATGGCCTCAGACCCGAAGACAAGACTGAATGGAGTTTCGCCGATTGGAGTCCTCAGAGTTGTATGGTAGGCCCATAGGACATAGGGGAGTTCTTCCACCCATCTCCCTTTGAAGTCATCGAGCCGTGTCCGAAGCCCCTGAAGGATAGTGCGGTTGGTTACCTCTGCCACCCCGTTGGTCTGTGGGTGACCGACAGAGGTGAATCTTTGGTTGATTCCTAACTCAATACAAAATTCTCTAAAGGGGGCATTATCGAACTATCGACTGTTGTCTGTGATGAGAGTGTTGGGGAGTCCGAAATGGCAAATTATAACTTCCAAAGAAGGTTCTCACTCTTGCTTCGGTTATTTTGGCTAGAGCTTCAGCCTCTACCCATTTGGTGGAATGGTCGATAGCAACCAGCAAAAACTTTCGCTGACCGAAGGCAGGGGAAATGGTCCCAAAATGTCCATCCCCCACTGGGCGAAGGGCCACGGAGCAGAGATGGGACTCAGATGAGAAGTGGGCTGCCGCTGGACGTTGGTGTCGTTGGCAACTGTCACACTTTCGTACTAATTCGGCCGCATCTTCCCACATGGTGAGCCAATAATAGCCTTAACGGAGGGCTTTATACGCCAGCGCTCTGCCCCCAGATGGTTCCCGCATGCGCCTTCGTGAATCTCACGGAGGATGTAGTCGGCCTCTATGGGACCGACACACTTGAGGAGGCAATACGAGAAGGACCTCCGGTATAGGCATCCATCCATTATTAGAAATTTGGAGGCTCACCATTTGAGGAGTTTGGCCTCGGTGGGGTCATTAGGAAGGACACCGTCGGCGAGATACCGGACATAGGCGTCCATCCAGGTCGGCTCTTGGCCGACGGGCAATGCTTCCTCCTTGGTCTCGATGCTCGGGTCTTTCAAATATTCCACATGCATCCTTCCCAGGGATCCATCGACCGTCGTGGCCAACCGGGATAGCGCATCGGCTCTAGCATTCTCCTCCCGGGGAATATAGATGATACATAAATGAGCAAAGAGGAGGGACTGTGATTGGACCTTGCTCAGGTATCGGGACATGATGGGGTCCCGAGCTTCATACTCCCCAGTGATTTACCCCGAGACGAGTTGGGAGTCGGTGTATGCTCTGAGATGCTCTACTTTAAGTTCTTTGGCAAGCCTCATCCCGGTCAACAAGGCTTCATACTCGGCTTGATTGTTTGTGGTAAGGAAGAGAAAGCGGAGAGCATACTCGATTATTACACCGTCGGAGCCCTCAAGAATGAGTCCGGCGTCGCTTCCTTGGGAGTTTGAGGCCCCATCCACGTGAAGAATCCAATCACTCCTTGGATCAGTGGTCGGCGCCTCTAGGGACTTCGTCGGGAGCTCCCTGACCTGTTCATCGGTCCAAGTGCATTCGACTAGGAAATCCGCCAAGACCTGGGACTTCATAGCCGATCTCGGTTTGAAGGTCAAATCGAATTCTCCAACTTGAGTGCTCACTTTGCCAGCCGACCGAAAGTGTCAGGGCGAGATAAGATCATCCTCAGAGGCTGGTCCATCAGCACCATGATTGAGTGGCTTGAAAGTAAGGTCTGAGACGTTGAGCCGACACTATTAGTGCAAAAATAATTTTTTCAGTTTTGGTGTACCTGGTCTCGACGTTATGAAGCACTTTACTGATGTAATACACCAGCTTCTGCGTTCCTTCAGGGTCTATTTGGACGAGGATGAAACTGATTGCCTCCTGAGAAGCGGCCAGGTACAAAAAGAGATCCTCCCCTCCACAGGTTTCAACAATAGCGGTGGAGTCGATAAGAAATTCTTCAGTTCCTCGAAGGCCCTTTGGTAGTCAGCCGTCCACTCGAAGCCGTTGATTTTTCGTAAGGCCTTGAAGAAGGGAAGGCATCGCTTGGTCGATCTGGATAGGAAACGACTCAGAGCAGCCAGTCTTCCGGTCAGACCCTGGATTTTCTTTTTGTTCACCAGCGGCCTCATGTCTATGATAGCTTGAATCTTATCCGGGTTTGCCTCTATTCCTCGTTGCGTCACCATGAATCCCAGGAACTTTCCCGCTGCGACTCTAAAGGCACACTTTCGGGGGTTCAGCCTCATCCAAAATCGACAAAGATTGCTGAAGATCTCCATCATGTCAGATATATGGTCATCGGTTCGGACGCTTTTGGTCAGCATGTCGTCTACGTATACCTCCATATTGCGCCCAATCTGACTTTCGAAGACTTTATTCATCAGCCTCTGATAGGTAGCCCCGGCATTTTTCAGTACGAAGGGCATGACTTTATAGCAGTAGATTCCTTTTCGGTCACAAATGATGTAGCCTCCTCATATGACGGCTCCATTCTGATCTGGTTGTACCCCGAGAAGGCATCCACGAAACTGAGAGTCTCGTGGCCGGAGGTGGCATCCACCAACTGGTCGATCCTACGGAGCGGGAAGCTGTCCTTGGGGCAGGCCTTGTTGAGGTCGATGAAGTCGACACACATCCTCCAGCTTCCATTGGCTTTCCGAACCATCACCACATTAGCCAACCAGTCGGGTAATGGACCTCCTGAATGTGGTCGGCGGCGATCAGTTTGCGGATCTCCTCGTCGATGGCTTTCTATCGCTTAGGGGAAAAGCTCATTTTCTTTTGCCGGACCGCCCTACAGTTGGATTTAATGTTAAGTTTGTGAGTGATTACCTTCGCCGGTATACCTGGCATATCGGTCGGCAACCATGCGAAGATGTCAGAGTTGGCTCGGAGGAAACCGAGGAGTCGGCTCCTCGCCCCCTTAGGAAGAAAGGCTCCAATTTGGACGGTTCTCGTCGAGTCCTCTCCTAGGAGGAAAGTCAATAGATGCCCCGCCGGTTCTCCCCTCTTCTCAGCTTCTCTCGGGTCTATCAACTCAGGAGTCGGCGAATTGTCGGCCGACTGAGGACTAGAGGCCGTGTGGTAGCAGAGGGGCGTCGGACTCCTTCCCCCCGCATCTCCCCGATCCCATGACGGGTGGGAAATCGCACAAGTAATCTCTTCGTCGAGATAATGGCGTCCAACAGATTTAGGCCCGGCCTCCCGAGAATGGCGTTGTATGCTAAAGGGACTCTTACCACCAGGAACTTCATGAAGATCGTGCTCTGGTAGGGTGGGTCCCAGCTGTGACGGGAAGAGTAATCTCTCCCTCAACTTTCACCAGTCTCCGGTGAAGCCTACGAGAGGTGTCATCATGGCCGAAGGAGTCCGAAGGCAAGTTCATACAAACAAATGCTTCATACATCAAAATATCAGCTGAGCTTCCACTATCAACTAATATTCTTTTTACAGGATGTTTAGCCATCGTCATAGACACGACGACACTTTCATCATTTGGGTTATTTACCCCTCTAAATCCTTTTCGAAAAAAGGGATTACAGGACTATCTCTCTCACCCCCCCCCAAGGTCTTTTTGAAGTGCCACCTGCTCCCCAGAAGACCATCACCACGGTCTTCTCGGTCGGGGCGTTGTCGACATTGGCTTGCTGAGCCGGTGGTGCCGACGGGCCCGACACTGTTGGATTCCCTCTCCGAACAAATTGACCGAGATGATCTTGCTAGATGAGCTCCTCTATAGCCTTCTTTAGTTGTCGGCAGTCTTCCGTGTCGTGGTCATGATCTCGGTGAAAATGGCAATACAGATTTTTGTTGCGGGGAACTCCAGGCTTCAGGGGTGTAGGGCGCTTGAGATAGGATTCACCCTAGATTTCCATAAGAATGTGGGAAATCGGGGCTAATAGAGGGGTGTAACGCTCACCTTGTTAGCCCAGATGGCAACCCAAGAGTGGGGGGTGAATTGGGTTCTTAAAAATTTAGGACTTTTTAACTTTAGTTGATTAGTTAGCAAGATGTGCAAGTGAGAGGATAACCATAAAGAGCACGACAAACACAAGATAATTTTATAGTGGTTCGGTGCGTCCACTCCCAAGATTCACTTGGGTCCAGATTACAGCCGAGTTATTTTCCAAGCTCACAACTCAAACTTGTTGTTTTCCCGGGTGAACAACGAACCCAGCTCTCGGGCTTACCAGCACAAAACCCTACACGTTGTTTTTCACGGGCTCACGACTAACCCAGCACAAGCACTCTGGCTTGTAACGAGGTATACCAACCTCCACCGATTCAATCCACTGATTGAATCAGCAAACAATGAGAATAAAGTATTTGAACAATGAAGTGCTCCCCTTGAGCTGAAGTATGAGTTAGAAAAGCCTGATTGTATTGCAGATGGTAGTAGGTTTGGCTTTCTTCCTTCTTTTCTTTAACTCCTCTTGAAGTTTGAATCACGCCTCAGCAAGATTCTTGAGTTGAAGACTTTGTAGTTGAGATGAAGCTTTTCTTCTTTTGAAAATCCTTCGATTTGACCTTTGAAATGCTTGTGGATTTCTTTTGACTCTGTGGATTGATGAGAAGGAGCAGACGAAACTTCCACTTGGATTTCACTCCTTTTGAATCACTCTCCTTTGAGCTAGATGATTTTTCAATATGCTCTGTTTTTCTCTCTTTTCAAAGATATTCTTTTCTCTCTTTTTTTGAGATGTTTTTGATTTAA
Organism: Calamus simplicifolius; assembly: GCA_900491605.1. Lineage (NCBI taxonomy): Eukaryota > Viridiplantae > Streptophyta > Magnoliopsida > Arecales > Arecaceae > Calamus > Calamus simplicifolius. Next base: position 9,277 of record UESW01003554.1, read on the forward strand.
AAGAGCTTCTCTATTTACTGCAAAAATATATCCGTTAGAGACAAAGAAAAATAGCCGTTATTTGAAAATCTTACCGTTGGGGCTGATCATCGTGTCCAATGAGTACTCGCGTGGGAGTCGGCTCGAGTCGGGAAAGGGTCGACGAAAACTAAAGTGTCGGCTCGCGAAAGTTGGGAGTCGACTCGACAACTCGCTCAAAAATGATTTCTGTTGTTTGAGCGGAGTCGGCTCGCACAGACAGGAGTGGCTCGCAAAGTCAGGGGTCGACTCTTGAAAACCAAGGTCGACTCGAGAAAATTGAAAACTACAGGAGTCGACTCGGAAACCCTTGAGTCGGCTCGGGAGCGATACAAAAATCAAAAAATGTTCTGATAGCCTTTAAACTTGTCCCAAATAAATTTAAAATATAAATTTGACTTGAATACAACGAATTCAAGTCCCGAAGAAAAATTCATTTTTGAATCTTTTAATCTTGAAACTCCTTTTTCTAATAGATTCAAAGCTCATTAAATATAACCATTGATAGTCGAATAAGCCCAAGGTTTTTTGATAAAGGTAGGCTTTTGGAAATCGTTGGGGCAATTACCTCAACACACCTATAGAAAGTCCATGACCGATTGTCTGGCTTGGGCGCATGAGACCCTCAGACTCTGATCGGGCTTGATCAGTGGAGCGGCCTCATCAGCGCGAATGTATTTCTGAGCTCGACTCAGCAACTTCGCATACGAACTCGAGGGCTTCTTGTCCAATGAGTACACGAAGTAGGAAGGACGGAGTCCGTGCTTCAATGACCGAGTCATAGAGATGATAAACCTCCATCGCTGCCTCTTTAAAGCAGGTAACGAAGTCTCGAAGAGTCTTCCACTCTTCTGTCGATTGTACGACTACCCGAGCCTTTGGCTCGCGTGCGAGCTTTCTCCAACTATCGGAATGAGCTGATACTGCGGAGAGGTAAACAGGTACCAAGCCCTTGCAACCTTTCGTAGAGTGGCTGGGAAGGCGATGCATAAAAGAGCATTCGATGCCCCCTGGACCTGCATGTGTACCTTATAACTTTTCAGATGGTCCAAGGGGTCGGTAGTGCCGTCATAGGGATCTAGCTGAGGAAGGCGGAATCGGGAAGGGACGGGTTCTTCCATGATCCGCCTAGTCAGAGGAGGGCGGTTGTCATACTTCACCTTCGATTGACTTGTTAGTCGTTGGCTGAGCTCCTCCAAGCACTGGTAGCGCTCCTCCAGTCGCTTCTCCGTGCGGAGGTGGATCCTCTCACTAATGGACTCTTCCCCTTATGAAGTAGAGAGAGGACCAGGAGAGGGATGGCGCCGACGGGCTACACTCTTCCCTGGGGCCTTGTCCCAGGATCGCCGGGGAGAGGGACTGTTGGGAGATCTCCTCCCAGGGACGCCTCCCGTCGTGGGTGTCGCCCACGGGTGGACTGTTGACTGGCCTGTGCCGCAACTTCTCCTAAAGACTAGGGTTGCGGTAGAGGTTGAAAGGCCGCTGATTGTTGTTGAAGTTCATGGATCACCGCTGCAAGGGACCGCACCTCCTGAGCGAGGGCGATGACCCTATCACCTTGGTGTGGTGGTGAAGGATGAACTGGCGGGAGGGCTTCTGGCTGCTCGGCCCTCACCTACTGCTCCCCAGCCAGGCTAGTGGAAGCTTCTTGAGCACGGTTTACCACCATTTCTTCTTCTGGTTAGGAGGAATGGGGGCTCATAAATTGGGAGCTTACTGGTTCGAGTCTGTTACTTTCTTCTCTACGCACATTCCCCCCGCCCCCTACCTGATGCGCCAATATGTTGCTGCCAAATCACCTGTGAGGAGCATTGGGTGAACTGAGATCTCCACGGGCCTTTAGGAACACGGTGAGGTCGCCTTCTTCTTCTGAAAGCCTGCAAAAAAGTCTCGAACCGGTGGTTCCGATGGGACCCTTCGATGCTCAAGTTAGTGACTTGGAGAATAGGGATCTGAATGAGAGAGTAGGGATTGAGTTTCTCTCATTGAGGGTTGGGGCCTCTATATACATGTTCGGGGGATCCCTCCTACCCTTCGTTCATAATAGTCATATCCTTTTTTGGATGGTTGTTGATTTCGGTCCTCAACGTGCCGCAAAGGACGGGTAGTGGGGCTGAACGTGGATGGCCACACCCATCGTTAGTGGTTCCAGGGGGAGGCACGTTCATTGCACACGTTGCCAGGCATGTTCGTGGCAGAGTAACCACCATTCTTGGGAAGTGGGCACACAGCTTGGTCGAGGGGGCACTATGAGATCGATGGATAATTGAGTTGCTTCTAGGGCTGAGGAGAACCAATGCTGAAGCCGATGCCAAGGCCGACGCTGAGTTCAAGATGGGCCGAGGCTGACGCCGAGGCCGAAATGGACCGCGGCCGATGCAGAGGCCGACACCGAGATGGGCCGAGGCCGAAATGGGCTGCGGCCGATGCAGAGGCCGAGGCTGAGGCCGAGGCAAAGGTTGAAATGGCCACGGCCGACACAGAGGCCGAGATGGGCCGAGGCAGATGCCAAGGCCGAGATGGGCCGAGGCCGGGATGAGCCCAATGCCAAAGGGTTGGAATGCGCCAGATCGTGCGATGTCGGGTTCGTGATCCCTTCATCTTGTGGGTCATGTGGCCGATCAGCCACATCACATCCCATGAGGGCTTGAAAGCAATAACTCCATCTGAATCAGACACCACAGCATGATGTATATACCAGCGTTTATTCGTTTACATTTAACCTTCTAAATAATATAAGTACTGATTATGAGGGCACTGAAATGGTGCTTACATCTGGCTGTTGGAGCTTGGGCTCGGGCCCGCTACGAGGCTGATCACTTCAAGGAGAGGGCGGATTCTACTGATAAGCTCTCTCGAGCCCTAGTGGTCCTCCAAAGGGAGCTCGGGGAGGCTCACAGGATTCTTGCGATTGAGAGGGAGAGAGCCCCTCGACTCACCGCACAGGTTGGTGAACTCCAGCGGGAGCTTGGGGAGACCCACAGGATTCTTGCGGTTGAGAGAAAAAGAGTCTCTCAACTCACCATACAGATTGGTGAGCTCCAAGGCTTCTGTGAGCAATCCGAGAAGGCTAGTCTGGAGCTTTCTCAGGCCAGGGCGGAGCACAAGAACAAGGTTAAATCCATGCAACTGTTCTTTGATAAGAGGTGGGACCAGCTGAAAGCCAGCCATGCCGAAGATAAAGCCAGCTGGAGCAAAGGCTCGAGGAGGAAGAGCACAAATGCCGGCGGCAGCAGGACCACCTCACCCGCCTAAGCAAAGAGCTCGCCGATACAAAGGACCGGCTAAAGTGGTCGGATGAACGAGCTGCCCAACTATCTGACGAGCTTGACTTTGCCCGTCAAGAAATTGGAGATACCCAGTCCCAGGTGGATGAGCTAAAAGAGAGCCTTCGCCAGAACCAATCGGCTAGGTCTAGGGCTCTCAACAGGGTCCACGTGCTGGAGGGTGAGCTAGCTCGGTGGGAGGAGCAGGTAGGGCGCTATTAGTTTCACTCATTTTGATCTTTCGACTTTCGCTTTACTCGGCTTTTTGCCTGCAGTTGCACAGGGTGAGCCAGGAATTTCAAGGGCGGTTAGCGGCATTCAGAGAGGAGGCGGCCTTGAGGCACCGAAGGATCTCCGAACTGGAGAGGTAATTAGCTGAGGCAAATGTGCGGGCCTCTTCGGCGGTGGAGGAGTACAAGAAATCCACCGAATTCGCCGACGAACGCAGGGCGGCCTGCGTTGATACATTTCAGCTGGGCGAAGATGAGGCACGGCCCAAGGTTGCCCAGGCTTATCCTGACCTGGACCTGTCGTGCCTGGAAGCCGAACATTATGAAGCGTACACCCCGGGGGTCGAGGAGGACGAGTATGGAGAAATATCTAATGTCGACCTCGAAGCTATTCTGGGAGTCGATGCGACTATCGACGTATCCCATCGTGACACCTTCGAGAAGGGGGAGCCAAGCGATGCCCCTGCTGATGCGGCTGCAGGAGATGCTAGGATTGACCCCAAGTCCTGACCCTTTGGGGGACTATATGTACTTTTTCTTTCTTTTGTCTTGTAGTTCGACTGAAAATCAATAAATGGATCAGCCATTTTTTATTTGTTTGTCTTCCCTGGATGGTTTCTTGTCTCGAATTTTGGAGGAACATCCTAGTAGAGGCCAAGGCATAGGGATTGTCTCGACGAAAAGGTCGGGCAACAACGTAGCCTGGTATAAAAAGGGGGTTGAGAGACGATTTAAATCGGCTTAGGCCGAATGACGCGGTGGTTCGACCAAGTCCAAAGAATGAGATAGCTTTTTAAGGGCCGAGGGACAAAGTAACTCGGCTAGGGCCGAGGAACGAAATGGCTCGGCTAGGGCCGAGGGACAAAGTAACTCAGCTAGGGCCGAGGAATGAAATGGCTCGGCTAGGGCCGAGGGACAAAGTATCTCGGCTAGGGCCGAGGGAGAAAGTAACTCGGCTAGGGCCGAGGGACAAAGTAGCTCGGCTAGGGCCGAGGGAGTTTATTTTATCAGTGATCAAACTGAGATTGCATCCTTGATGAAAAGAGGGGAGTTCATCCCCGAACAGGGGGTTCGCTGAATCATCGCTGCCATCTCCTTATCCCTATTTATTACCCCTACCAGTGTTTTGTCTTTTCCAAGGTGGGTCGATTATCGCTTCACCGAAGTAGGTGGTACGGCCCTGTGGCTAGCAAAAGGTCGCCTGGCAATTTTCGGCGAACTTTTATTATGTCGACCTTTTCCAACATAGGTTGCTTTGGCGTGTGATGTTAGTGCTCGTTGCCATTGAAGGATATCATTTTCGCAGGACAACCTCCCGGATATGCCAGTATCTGCAAGGTCGGCGAACAGTTTTATGCATTAAAAGTTCATGATCTGGGGTCAGAAGTAATCTTTTGGCATGCGTCATGGTTCGGGCGACGTGCCTGGCGCGCATTGGGGGGGCATTGTTTTCATTTCAGGAGGCCATGTGGTGTCGTAGGCTTGGCGTTTTAAGTCCCGGGGCTTTCTGATAGCTGTTCCCGGCTCGCCTCTGCTTACAAAAAGGGGAAAGAGGGGTGTGTTGAGCCATCCCAAAATTTTCTTTCCTGTGAATCATGAAGATACTCATGATGCCTGTTTCTCCAAGGTTTATCACGGGAGAACCGAGCTTGTCCCCTGGAAGTCGCCGCTATCCCTCGGATAGCTGGGGTGACAAAGGAGCCGCTGGGGGGGGGCCTGCCCTCAAGAAAGGACCTTTAGAGATCGTATGGAGAGCGCACAAGAGGTCTGCAGGGATCGCACGGAGAGCACATATATACCCTTCCCGTGTGTCCTTTGTGGTTCCCCCTTGGGGACGTACGGTAGGAAGTGTACGCGGGCTCCCCATGGGTTGCATGAATTTTGCCTCCTCCCCTGGTTTGGATTCCTGGGCTTTCCTGCCTGGGGAATCTTTCGCCATATGGGGAGCGGGTGATGGTGTGTCGCCCGCAGGTACCTTGCCTTTGAGTTTGGGCAAGGTGGAGCGGTACACACCCGGTTTGGGGAGCGCTCTGGCGCCAGGGCCTGCGAGCTTCCTTTCTACTCGTCGGGGGGCCTCTTGGTTAGGTGGTTTGGGGTAATATCCCGTCCACCCTTTTCGATTATTCTGATATCTCGGTTGGGTCACCGAGATATCATTATTTACCAAAGCTAGCTGCAACGGTTGGTCCATGTCGTCCGCCCATTATCGGCTCGGGCTGACCGCTCATGGTTTGTCTGATTTGTCGGTCCGGACGCCGAAGTATCACAGTTGCCCGAATCTGCTTTGGAGCAGTTTGCCCGAGTTTTGTGCCCGTCTTTATTTTATACATTTCAATGCTCTTGTAATACCTCTCAGGCGGTTTGTAATCGGTTTCGATGGCAATGAAATAAGAAAGTTTTGTTCTTTTTCTTAATTTCTGTTTCTTTTGTGCCAAGAGTTGTTGTTGTTGGCGACGAAACGAGGCATAAGGACATCTCATTCGTTTTTGGACGAGGATCCCGCGCTATCCAAGCCAGTCGGGGCTCGTAAGCTGCCCAAATCCAGACGAAAATTTGGAGATTGTTCGGTGGTAGAATATATTCCTTGACTCTGGCCGAAGCTCGGAGATTTATTACTCGACTTTATTGGGGTTCGGAGATTTGTGGCCCAGCCCTGCCGAGGTTCGAAGAATGGTTACTCGGCCGAGCCAAGGTTCGGAGAATGGTTACTCGGCCCAGCCGAGGTTCGGAGAATGGTTACTCGGCCCACCCAAGGTTCGGAGATTTAGAGCTTGGAGAGATGACTTAGTCGCCACCGTGAGTCATGATACCTGGCCCCTGTGAGACTCGGTGAGGAGTGTCAAGGCAGAACGGGCGGCGCATGGGTACGCCCATCATTTTGATTTGGCTACTCCCAAGGGAGTGAATTATCGTAAGGTGCTGGTACTCTTTCTTTTTCACATTTTCCAAAGGGCAGCCAATTTAAGATAGCTTGGAGGAGTATTGAGGGTATTTACTGTGAGGGTCCGGCAGATCGGGAGGAACACCGTTTCTAGAGAAGGAGGGGGTTCCCGAACAGTTCGTTGACATTTACCAATCTTGCTCGGGAAGGGGCGTGGCCCTTCGGGTCCTATGGTCGCCAGTTAAAGCGGTGACACATGGCGAATTCCCATGGGTCGGTATTTATGACCCGACTAATCGAGATACTCGCCTGAGAGGGGTGCCAGCATTCACCGTCCTTCTTGGTTAGCCTCTCAACAGCTCTCGACATGGCTTTTCAAGGTGGAGAGCTCATCTAATAGATTAGGCGTAGTGATCAACGGCCATAGGGGCTCCGAGGGGAGTCGCCCACCGTCTTGGTTGATGGCCTGGCCCTGGCATTAGCCTTCGCAAGCCATGAGCGGCTTGAGAAGGCAGTTGAGGAGTATCTTGCCATCTCTGCGAGGGAGACCGAGGCCCTTCGCTGGGTCATGGACTAGCAGAAGGAGGAGATAACATCCCTCCACCAACGAGTCGCCGAGCTGTCCCGGCGTTTGGAAGACTCGGCTGCACCCGGCAGGAGTCGTTAGGTCCCTGCGAGGGCCACTTTCTTTCTTTGTTTTTTCTCCTTCTCTTTTTGTATTTACTTTTCTAATCAATGAAAAAGGCCTTTTTTGACAACCTCTTATTCTTCGAGATCATCGTTTAGCTCAAAGAAGAACCATTCGTTTCTATTTGAATAGTCGGGGAGCCTGGGTGGCTTCATCGATTTACGCGCTGAGTCATGGCTTCGTTTGAGACAGGCGTTTTGGGTGATAGGTTATAGGGGCATTGCCCAGGGATTTTAGTAGCAGGGGGATTTCCCAACTTTGCCTGGGGTTCGTGGCCGGTCATGTAGGGCCTGCCGAACCTTTTAGGGGTTTGCTGGAGGTGCATACTTTGTGTCTGTTGATGGTTTGCACAGTGTGCTTTTTCAAACTGGCCGAAGTTCTGGGGGCTATTTGGAAGTCCTTCGGTTTTAATCAGGGCTCGCGTGCTTTGGTTTTTTGCCGGGACTTTAGTTCGAAGAATTATTGCTCAGCCCTACCGAGGTTCGGAGAGTAGTTGCTCGGCCCAGCCAAGGTTCGAAGAGTAGTTGCTCGGCCCAGCAGAGGTTCGGAGATTAGTTGCTCGGCCCAGCCGAGGTTCGGAGATTAGTTGCTTGGCCCAGCCGAGGTTCGAAGATTTGTTGCTCAGCCCAGCTGAGGTTCAGAGATTTCCTGTTTAAATAGGTAACTCGGTCGTGCCGAGAATTGGTAAGCAGCACCTGTTTCTTTTCACAATTTTTGGCGACATAAGGTGTAGTGATTCATGTTGTAAATTATGAAACATGTGCCGACAAAAATTTAATAAGGTGAGCCTATAAAGGGCGTATCCTACTGATATACTTACGGAGATTGTCCGAACTCCACGTCCGAGGGATGGATTTTCCGCCTAGATCTTGCAGCTTGTAGGTCCCGGGTACGATGATCTCCGCTACTTGGTAAGGGCCTTCCCAGTTTGGTGCCAGCTTTCCTTGCTCCAGCGGTTTGGAGACAGATGCTTTCCGGAGAACGAGGTCGCCAGGCAAGAAAGCTTTCCCTTTGACTTGGAGGCATGGTAGCGGGCCACCCTCTGCTGATAGGCAGCTACTCTTATCCGAGCTTTCTCTCTAACTTCCTCTATCAGGTTAAGGTTGGTGCGGAGCTGCTCCTCGCTGGCTTCCTCTGAGTAGCCTTCCACCCGCAGCGAAGGGAGACCTATCTCCACTGGGATAACAGCCTCTATGCCGAAGGCCATCCGGAATGGGGTTTCGCCTGTGGGGACTCTTGGGGTGGTGCGGTAGGCCCACAGGACATGGTGCAACTCGTCTGCCCACCTGCCTCGGGCCCTGGAAAGCCGAGCTTTGATCCCTTGAAGCAAAGTCCGGTTGGTTACTTTGGCTGCTCCGTTGGCTTGTGGATGCCCAACCGAGGTAAGGTGGTGACGGATCCCGTGCTCTTCACAGAACTGGCGGAACTTTGGATTGTCGAATTGCCTGCCGTTGTCAGTAAAAAGAAGTGTGCAGGAGGCCGAAACGGCAGATAATGGACCTCCATACGAAATCCTTGGCCCGCGCTTTGGTTATTTGTGCAACCGCCTCCGCCTCGACCCATTTAGTGAAATAATCGATGGCGACGAATAGAAATTTTCGCTGTCCCGTGGCGAGCGGAAATGGGCCGAGGATGTCCATCCCCTACTTGGAAAAGGGCCAAGCGGAGGATATGGAACCAGGATGGCGGAAGGGAGCCTCTGGATGCTTGACTACCTCTGGCATGGGTCGCAAGCTCGGACAAGGTCGTCTGCATCCTTCTGCATGGTCAGCCAATAGTAGCCTTGACGTAGCACCTTGTGACATAGGGACCGGCTTCCCAGATGGTTGCCGCAAATTCCCTCATGCACTTCGTGGAGGGCATAATCTACTTCAGACGGGCGAAGACATCTGAGCAATGGCATGGAGAAGGATCGTTTGTAGAGCTGATCGTCGATCAACACATAATGGGTGGCCTGCAGCTTTAGCCTTCTGGCTTCTCTCCGATCGGACGGAAGTGACCACTACAAGAAACATGACTTTTGCCTATGATTTTTTCGTAGGGAAAGATAGAAAAAATCGTAGGAAAAGCCTTTCCTACGATTTTTGAACTTTTCCCTACGAAAAAAAAAAAATAGGCAAAGATGCATCGAGAAAGCCTTTGCCTACGACTTTCAAAATCGTAGGCAAAGATCATACCTTTTCCCTACGATTTTTTTTGTAGGGAAAAGTTCATATTTCGTAGGGATAGAGTGACTAGAATTTGAAATATAAATTTGAATTTTGAAAACTTTTGCCTACGAAGATAAAAAATCGTAGGGAAAAATCAAAAAAAATATTTTTTTATCTACATCTTTCCCTATGATTTTTCTTAAAATCGTAGGAAAAGTTGGGTAATAATAATTTTTAATAATTTCTTTCCCTACCAGAACCTCAAAATCGTAGGAAAAAATTAAAAAAAAATATTTTTTATTCACATCTTTCCCTATGAAAATTCTTAAAATCGTAGGGAAAAATTGGCTAATAATTATTTTAAATAATTTCTTTCCCTACAAAAAGTCAAAAATCAAAAAAATATTTTTTTATCCACATCTTTCCCTACGAAATTTCTTAAAATCGTAAAAAAATTAGCTAATAAATTTTTTTAATAATTCCTTTCCCTACAAAAAACCCCAAAATCATAGAAAAAAATTAAAAAAATATATTTTTATCCACATCATTCCCTACGATTTTTCTAAAAATCATAGAAAAAAATTAGCTAATAATCATTTTTAATGATTCTTTTTCAAATTATTATTTTTTAACCATTTTTACCTGCAAATATAAATTAAATCATAGGAAAAAATAAATACACTTTTTTTTCTTTTTTTCCCTACAAGATATGTCTAAAATCATATAGAAAAGTTATATTTATTCTATTTTAAATTTTTAATATTTTAAAATTATATTTCTATTTTAAAATTTTTAATATTTTGCATATTTTATTTAAATAGAATATAATTTGTTTGTTCATATTTTTTTTAAAATATTAAAAATTGTATCAATAAAAATAATATAATTCTTTACATACAATACCCATTACATATACAATTTTTTTACACAATGACAACAAGGATAAGCATCAAAATAACTAATAAATGAAAGTCAATTGTCCATATCAATTATAATATCCATAACTAACATAAAACATCAAATCACATAATGAGACAACACAACATAAGGTACTGGACACTTCATAAAGGTCCCATTTATAAATGACTTCACCAGTTTTCTAGCTCTTTTTAAACATTACTAGAGTAAGCAATGCCCTAAAATGACATTGCAATTCATCCATGTTCAATAAGACATCATTGCAGACCTCTTATGCCAAAGTACACCTTGCTCACTTTTCTTGGAAGATCATTTCAGGGTATCAAAATTACTTTTTGCAAGGTTGAAAAACAAGTATTAAAAAAGTTTATATTTTATTAATTTTTATGCTCAAAGAAAATAAATTATTAAATCAGAATCATGGCAACTTGTAATTGCGTACAACTTGTTCAAATATCATGTTAGCATCTCTAAAAGTATAATTAAACAATATGAGTTTATCAAGCAAGTTAATTATGCTATGTAATGTGAAAATATCATACAAAATATGGGTCATGTAGAACATACCTATGGACTAAGATGCATGGTCATGTGCACATAATTCAATGACTCAAATAAAATATACAAAATAGATCTTATTTACATAAAGAACTTTGGCATGGCACAGAACAGCATGTACAAATAAATTGTTCAATTAATATAAAAAAGTAAAAGTAAGGCTAAGACAATTAGCATTAACTAAAACCAAAGGGTTTAATTATGCTACATCTGTATAGATTTCTTCAAAGCAGCAACAGTTTCAGCTGGGGTAGAAGTATCGATCGAAAACTCAATTGCATCAGCCATGTTGGGACTTCTATTGAAGTTGCTGATGGGCCTCATCAACAATACTGCATTTGAGTAAAGGATCTTCTCGTTATCATACCGAAGGAAGATTGTAGTTAATATGTTCATTTCTTCTACAATCATTTGCACGACATCCAGTTGCTTACATAAACTTTATGATACATATAAACATAAAAATTAATGTAAAGAAAATACTGAGGTATCTTTACAACATTAGGCACTTCATTATAGATGTAAAAGATGCCAATATCCTAGGGCAATGAACTAGTGTAGACTCATTAAAGTTACAAATTTCATACTGCTCTAACAATTGCCCCCAGCAATATGTTGATGGCATATATTCCCTGTGGAAGATAATCTTTTCACTAATTTGACTCTTAAATATTTTCCCGCTAAGCATAATTTGACTGGTAAATTTTGCGTTAGAAGTTTACCATATCATGGATCTGGACAGAATTTTTGCAACCATTATGAGACAACCAAGAATCTGACAGTGTACATACACATGATGTCTAGGACAGATCACATCAACATTATGCAAATGCTGAAGAAAGTAATGATAATTCAATTGTACCATTAAGAATGCATAATATATAAATAATAGTTTTCACCAAAATTGAATTTTTCTCAAGATATGTCTTACTTGTAGTACAGAATAAATTCAGCAGTTGAATAAATGCACTAGATGCTGGTATTAAAGCTATGTTCATGTATCACTTGCATCAAAGTTTCTCACCTACAGACTGAAAACTATCATGTTGTCAGAATCTACCTCATCTCCCTGCTCTGCTCTAGAAAGCTGGATTATAGGATAGACAACCCTGGAGCACATGGAAATCTAATTCTTCTTTGACTTGTTTGAAAGTGACTGAGCATATGCAGTTCCTAAACAACAAACATACATGCACGAAAAAGAAAATGTTTCATTTGCATCTAGATGTATTGGAACAACTGATCAGGCTTAAAACCAAAGTGTGGAGCAAACAGCAAACGTGTACGATGAACACCAATACTTTGTCAAAAAAGTAGCAGGTGTTGAATCATGTGAGAACCGAATAAAAACAAAAAGCTAATCAAGTTGCCAAAAGGAATATTCATTTGATACCATGGCATCTAATAACTAACATGCAACCACTCATCCATGTCAGCATCAGTTGCACGTGTACCTATATCCACCTTAGGCACTCTCTTGGTTTTCTAAGAATAATAATATATGCACATAAGAATCATCTAATCATATACAACTACACTAAATGAGCAAGAACAAGATAGTAATTAAACAGAAAACACTAATCGAGAAGTAATACATAAATCCATTATTAAATTTTTGAAGAACAGAAAAGATGTGTACTAATAGTAATCAAACAGTAAGCAGGCCTATCATTAACAATTGTTTCCTACAAGCAGATTTTGTTTGTTCTTATGTGCAAGTTAATAACACAAGTCTGAGTTATACTAAAAATATGGTTTCATAAGCCTACTGCAGCACCCAGAATTGCAGATAAGTTTAACAGCAAATAGCAATAATAATGACACAAAAAATATCAGAAACAATAGAAGGATACTATTTGGACAAATATATGGCAAATGCACCAAAGGTTGCAGTGCAATAATGTCTCAGCCCATGCATCAGTCCAAAAGAATGGACCGTTTTTTTTTCAGCATAGAATCCCCAGTGGGAATCAGGTGCGAACACAAGCAAACATTATGTGAGATGGACGTGTCTGAACCTAATTTATTCCAACCACCAAAACAGTAAATAGCTGGCAAGACCAGAAAAGGAATTTATAAAGCACAGGCTTTAGCCACTAATGATTAAGTTATAACCAGCAACTACAACCATCTGGCTGAGATTTTGTCAACTTGTAGCACTAATATGGATCAAGTATACCAAACTGCATCATGAATTTGTCAATGTGAAATCACTGTCATCTACTCTTAAGCAGCACACAATATCTAATTTCTTTAATTAAACAATCTGATATCACAGTCAAGATTTTAAGGCATACGAAGGAACTCGCTAAAAGCAACTTACGTTTGAGAATTGCTGTATTAGACCATACGCCCACAATCCGACAAGGGCAATGAGGGCAACCGCAAGAGTAAAAAGGAAAACAGACTCTATGCTGACTATTATGCCTTGAATTGCAAAAGAACATCTAGACAACTAAAAATTTGTGATAAAACTAAGTTAAAGTATACAACTTTATCATGCAAGCATCCTTTATAAATTCAGCACAACCCAAAGTAAGTACAAGGTTGGAATGCAAAACAAAATTGGAATTAAAGATAGTCAAAGCGAAACATCAATTTTAAATCATTGAAGAAAAAGATGATGTTTTGTTTGAAGAGACAATAAAATCAGTTTCGTTAGAAACTTCTCAAACTGATGGAGCTTTTCTGGTCATGGTGAAGAAAAGGTGACCCAAGTCCAAGGCATGGCATTGAATGCCCCTGCCCAACAGATAACAATAATCGAGAATCAGCATCTAACTTGAATAAGCTACATCACACATGAAATTGACCTAAAGACAGATAAAAAAGAAAAAGAAAAAGAAAAGGATTAATCATGTCTAGTTTATAATGAAAGCACTCCACAAGTAATCTTTTCCCCTCTGTCACAGTGCTGCAAAGCCAACCATTATTATCAAATGGATAGAACCATATCAAAAATCAATGCCAAACTTAAACAGAATTTAGCTATGACATATGGCAATTATTGACCAAGACTTATTAGATATTTTATCCTTGCCTGGTTTCACATTGTTGGTCACAGAACTCTCTAAAGATGGGAGCCGGCTTGCAATGTTGTTTGAAGTAGAAGTATCAGCCTGTTCCCATGCTCGAGCAAGATTTAAGAGCATTTCTCCCACCTCTCAACGACACTGAAACAAAGATCCTGCTGCTACCGCCCCTGCCTCGCCGGTGCCACCTGCACCACCGGTTGCAACATCGCCGCCTGGCGTCAGAGCACCCAAACAATGGAGATCAAACCAAAATCTGATGGCAGGAAAGACACTTACATCGAGCCGGAGATAACCTGGGAGCCTTGCAAGGTAATCCGTGAGGGATTTGGGGGAATCAAACTCCACGAGCGTGAAGGAGACGATGAGGGCTCGGACTCCGCGAGCGTGAAGGAGACGATGAGGGCTCGAGACGGTTCTTCTTTCTTCTCTCTTTGTGGGCACAGTGGAGACCCGGGGCATCGCCGGCCGTGTCCCAGCTCGCCTCTGCCAGCCGATAGCTAAGGCGATGGACAAGAGGGAGAGGAGGAAGAGGAGGGCGGGGAGGTCGCAGAGGTACTGGTCGTCATCGTTGTTGGCATCCGGTGGGAGGGCGGCGGGGTCGGTGGAGGAGTGGAGGGGCTGAATGGAAGAGATGGAGTTAGGGCACAGGCAGAAGTCGGGTGGTGTTAAAGCTTAAAAGGGTTTTTTTTTTTTTGCTAATCCTTTGCCGCATCGCGAAAACCATAGGAAAAGGGTTATTATGAAAAAAAATTTGGAGGATGCTTTTGCCTCCAAAAAAAAAAATTATTTTAGGGAAAGGTCTAGAGACTTTTCTTTAGAAAAAATATTTGCATGTAATTTTATCTTCAAAATAAAAATGACTTTATAAAAAAAATTTAAAGCATTTCTTATTGTATAAAAGAAATAAAAATAAAAAAAAAATAGTTATCAAATATATAACAAAAATTGTAAAAAATAAAAATAATGATGATCATCAATAGGCATGGGCGCGGGGCCGTGCCTGGCACGGCCCCATCGTGCCAGAAAAATTGCTGTACCGTGCCTGGCATGGCACATTAACAAATGGGCCGTGCCAGGCACGACCCGGTAAAAAAAATTCAAATTCGGCATGGCCCGTGACCCATCAAGAAATTGGCCATGGGCCGTTTTGTGGGCCATGCCAATGGGCCACGGGCTGTTCCTGGCACAGCCCTTCTGGGCCATTTTGTGAGCCATGCCATGGCACGGCTGGTGCCTAGGCGTGCGTGCGCCTAGGCACCAGCCAGCTGATCAAAGCCATGATCCCGATCGACGATGATGGATCCGACGATTGCAATCGATCCGATCGAAGATGATCCGACGGTTGCAATCAATCTGATTGGAGACGATCTGACGGTTGCGATCAATCCAAGCTATGATCCCGATAAGGGATGATCGATCCGATAGTTGCGATCCATCCGATCAGCGATGATCCGACGGTTGCGATCGATCCAAGCCATGATCCCGATCGACGATGATCGATCGGACCATTGCGATCAATCCGATCGGAGACGATCCGACGGTTGCGATCAATCCAAGCCATGATCCCGATCAGCGATGATCAATCCAACAGTTGCGATCCATCCGATCAGAGATGATCCAACGGTTGCGATCGATCCAAGCCATGATCCCAATCGGCGATGATTGATCGGACAGTTGTGATCAATCTATCGGAGATGATCCGATGGTTGCGATCGATTCAAGCCA
Organism: Calamus simplicifolius; assembly: GCA_900491605.1. Lineage (NCBI taxonomy): Eukaryota > Viridiplantae > Streptophyta > Magnoliopsida > Arecales > Arecaceae > Calamus > Calamus simplicifolius. The sequence goes on from UESW01003554.1 coordinate 24,746, forward strand.
TGATCCCGATCAGCGATGATCGATCTGATGGTTGCGATCCATCCGATCGGCGATGATCCAACGGTTGCGATCGATCCAAGCCACGATTCCGATCAGCAATGATCGATCCGATGGTTGCGATCAATCCGATCGAAGACGATCTGACTGTTGCGATCGATCCAAGCCATGATCTCGATCGCGATTATCGATCCGACGATTGTGATCCATCTGATGGAGATGATCCGACGGTTGCAATCGATCCATGCCATGATCCAGATCGGCGATGATCGATCCGACGGTTGATCCATTCGATCGGTGATGATCCGACGGTTGCGATCTTTCTATTATTTTATCCTTACTTATTGTATTTGTTCTGGAGGTTAGGCCTAGCCCCCTCCCTTCTGTACCATTTTGATTTTAAATCAATCTGATCGGAGATGATCCGATGGTTGCGATCGATCCAAGCCATGATCCCGATCGGTGATGATCGATCCAACGGTTGTGATCCATCCGATTGGCGATGATCCGACGGTTGCGATCAATCCAAGCCACGATCTCGATCGGCGATGATCGATCTGACGGTTGTGATCTATCTGATCGGAGACTATCCAATGGTTGCGATCGATCCAAGCCATGATCCGATCGTGATGATCGATCGACCGTTGCGATCGATCCAATCGAAGATGATCCAACGGTTGCGATCGATCCAAACCATGATCTTGATCGGCGATGATCGATTAGACCGTTGCAATCAATCTGATCAGTGATGATCCAACAGTTGCGATTGATTCAAGCCATGATCCCGATCAGCGATGATCGATCCGATGGTTGCAATCCATCCGATTGCCGACGATATCCAACGGTTGCGATCGATCCAAGCCATGATCCCGATCATAGATCATCGATACGATAGTTGCGATCCATTCGATCGGCGATGATCCGATGGTTGTGATCGATCCAAGCCATGATCTCGATCGACGATGATCGATCGAACCATTGCGATCAATCTGATCGAAGACGATCCGACGGTTGCGATCGATCCAAGCCATGATCCCGATCGGGGATGATCGATCCGATAGTTGCGATCCATCCGATCGGCGATGATCCGATGGTTGCGATCGATCTAAGCCATGATCCTGATCGACGATGATCAATCGGACCGTTACAATCAATCCGATACCTCGATATTTTTTTTTACCAAGGAAAGATATGATTCTCTACGATTTTCATGAAAATCGTAGGGAAAGACTTTTTCAAAAAATATTGGCGGATAATTTTGTCTCCAAAATTTGATGATCAAGAAAAAGTCTTTTAAAAGGATAACTAAAAAATATATATACATAATAATTTTTTATTATGTAAAGGAAAGATATGATTCTCTACGATTTTCATGAAAATCGTAGGGAAAGACTTTTCAAAAATATTGGCGGGTAATTTGTCTCCAAAAATTTGATGATCAAGAAAAAGTCTTTAAAAGGATAACTAAAAAATATATATACATAATAATATTTTTATTTAATATTATATTGCATAATAATATTGATAATAATATATATATTCTATATTATTATAATAACTTTATAACATGTTCTATAAACATTATGTATTACAATATAAGATTAATAATTTTATTAACAATATGATAATACATAATAAATTATAGTATACTACAATATTATAATAAGTAATTATTTTATTATATATAAAAATATTATATAATATATTTATTTATGTATTATATATAAACATATTTACTATATATAATATATGTAAATAATATATAGTATTAAAGAAACTATAATAATTATTACTAAGAATATTATAATACATAACATGTTAACAGTATAATAAATAACAATATAATTATAAATACATTATAAGAAATAAATAGTTATATTAATATTTATAATTATTAATAATATATAAAATATATAATTAATATAAATATAGTAAATATAAAATTTAATTTTGGGAAAGGTATACATCCTTTCCCTACGATTTTTGTGAAAATCGTAGGGAAAGGGTTGGATTTCTGAAAAAGGATTTTTCCTACGATTTTTATTAAATTCGTAGGGAAAGGTTGCCTATCTTTCCCTACGATCTTTGTGAATATTGTAGGTAAAAGTCTGCATCCTTTCCATGAAAGGCTCTAGAGCCTTTCCCTACGATTTTTGTGAAAGACTCTGCACCTTTTTTGAAAATCGTAGGGAAATATTTTTTTAGAAAAATTTTGGAGGAAGATTTTGCCTCCAAATTTTGGTATAGCTTTTCCCTACGAATTTCAAAAATTCGCAGGGAAAGATCGAGAACCTTTCCCTACGATTTTTTGAAAATCGTAGGAAAGATGTTTTTAGAAAAATTTTGGAGGAGATTTTGCCTCCAAATTTTTGGTATAGCTTTTCCCTACGATTTTCAAAAAATCATAGGGAAAGGTTCTCGATCTTTCCCTACGAATTTTTGAAAATTGTAGGAAAATCTTTTCCCTACGATTTTCTAAAATTGTAGGGAAAGATCCAGAGCCTTTTCCTACGATTTTTTGAAAATCGTAGGGAAAGGTTCTAACTTTACGACTATGTAAATCTTGCCTACGATTTTAAAAAATCGTAGGGAAATATATCTTTTGCCTACGATTTTAAAATCGTAGGTACGAAATCGTAGGCAAAGTCATTTTTTCTTGTAGTGGACCCTTCTTTGAGGTACCTCAGAACGGGGTCGAACCATGATGGCTCGACCTTAACTTGCATTACTCGGTCAGTTTCCGCGACGCTGGGTCTCTCTAAGATCTCTAGGTGAAATTTTTACTCGATGTCCATAGATTCCACCGTTGCCAACTGGGACAATAGGTCGGCACGAGCATTCTCAGATCTAGGAATCTGAATAATCTCGAATTCGAAAAATGGGAGAGTAGGCTCTGAACCTCTTGGAGATATCGGATCATGTTCGGTTCCCGAGCTTCAAACTCCCCTCGTACATGACCTGCCACTAGTTGGGAGTCGGTGAAGGCATTAAGTTTCTCCACCTTAAGGCTGCGGGCGATTCGGAGACCGGCCAGCAAGGCTTCATACTCAGCTTCGTTATTGGAGGCTGGGAAGGAGAAGCGAACGCCATATTCAAAGGTCACCCCCTTCGAACTGGTGAGAACTAAGCCCGCACCGGAGCGATGAGCGTTGGATGACCCGTCGACATGGAGGAGCCACCGGCGCCAGTTTTCGGTTCCTCGGGGGAGTCGGAGGTGGAGCCATCCTCTGAGATGGTACACTCGAGGAGGAAATCAGCTAACACCTGAGCTTTGATGGCCGGGCGAGGCTAAAAAAGATATCATGCTCGCTCAGCTTGATGGCCCACTTAGTCATTCTCCCTAATGTCTCCGGGTGGTGGACCACCGCCTTGATGGTTGGTCAGTCAGGACTGTCACGAATGCGCCTGGAAGTACGGCCGTAGCTTCCGAACTGAGGTGATCAAGGCCAACACCATCTTTTCAATTCGGCTATATCTTGTCTCCGCGTTGCGGAGTAGCCTGCTGACATAATAAATTGGCTTCTGAACCTTGTTTCTTTCCCTGACCAGCACCGAGTAAACGACACCTTCTGAACAGCCAGATATAGGAATAGTGTCTTGCCAGGATTTGGACTGCTGAGGAGCGGGGGAGAGCCGAGGTACTTCTTGAGATCTTGGAATGATTTTTGACACTCGGGGGTCCACTAGAAGTTCTTAGCCGACCGGAGAGTTTTGAAGAAGGGGAGGCATCTTTCGGCTGAGCGCGCCACGAAGCGGTTGAGAGCCGCTATCCTCCCGGTTAGGCGCTGGACTTCTTTAAAAGATACCGGAGGCGCCATCTGTTGAAGAGCTTGGATCTTCTGGGGGTTAGCTTCGATGCCCCGCTGGAGACCATGAAGCCGAGGAACTTCCCGGAGTTAATCCGAAGGCGCACTTAGTCAGATTGAGCTTCATCTGATACTTACGGAGTGTTGCGAAGCTCTCCGAGAGGTCCTCGATGTGCTGTGATGCTTCTTTGCTTTTGACCAACATGTCGTCGATATACACCTCCATGTTTCGGCCGATTTGCTCCTTGAATACTTTGTTGACCAGCCTTTGGTAGGTGGCTCCTACATTTTTAAGACCGAAAGGCATAACACGGTAACAGTAAGTACCTCGGTCGGTTATGAAGGCGGTCTTTTCTTCATCTTCGGGGGCCATCCGAATCTGGTTGTAGCCGAAGTATGCATCCATGAATGTCAGCATTTGATGACCCGAGGTGGCATCCACAAGTTGATCAATCCGGGGGAGAGGGAAGCTGTCCTTCGGGCACGCTTTGTGAGGTCAGTGAAGTTGATGCAAATCCGCCACTTGCCGTTCGACTTCTTCACCATGACGACATTCGATAGCCAGTTCGGGTAATTTAACTCCTGGACGAAGTTCGCCTTGATGAGTTTATCAACCTCCTCTTCAATAGCCCTCTGTCACTCTGGGGCAAAGCTCCTCTTCTTTTGTTTGACGGACCGGTACATCTCATCCACGTTAAGGTGGTGGACAAGGACCTCAGGACTGATTCCCGGCATGTCGGAGGCAGACCAAGCAAAAACATCGGCGTTGCTCCGGAGGAAGTTGATCAGCTCCTACCGAGGTTCGCCTTTCAGCAGTGACCCAATCTTTATGGTTCGGTCGGGACGAGCCTCGTCCAACGACACTTCTTCCAGTTCCTCGGCTGGCTCCCCCCGTTATTCGATGAAATCCTCCCGAGCGTCCAACCCGTCAACCTCTGGCATATTAGACTGAAGGCTGGTGATGAAGCACTGTCGAGCCATGGTTTGGCTTCCTTGGACAACTCCAACTCCCCGCCTGGTGGGGAATTTCATAAACAGGTGTGGGATGGAGACAACTTCCTTGAGGGACATCAGGCCGGGTCTCCCAAATATTGCGTTGTAGGGCGACCTGAGTTTAGTTACTAGGAAGTCCGTGTGAACAGTGGCCACAAGGGGCCAGGTTCATGCACGGACCGTTAAGGTTATGACCCCTTTCGGGATGACGACGTCGCCTGTGAATCCCATTAGGGTGGAATCCATGGCTCGAAGGTTTTCCAAGAGCAGTCTCATCTTGGCAAACATGTTGAGGTACAAAACTTTCACAGAACTTCCACTGTCAACGAGGATCCGGCTTACATCATAGTCATTTAAATTGAGGGATACAACTAGTGCATCATCATGGGGGAACTGTATCCCTCGGAGATCGTCGTCGGAGAAGGAGAGCTCGCCCGTCTGTGCTTTCTTTGGCGCCGATCCTTCATCATCATTTCTGGAGATCGAGCCGCTGGCCTCCTCGATCACGTTGATGTGGCCGATTACAGGCGGGTTTGGTGGAGGAAGAGGTTGTTGAAGCTCGGGCTGGCGATCCCCCCCTTGTCCTGGCTCGGGTGCCCTCCTGAATTGGTTCAATCGGCCCCGTTGAATCAGCCTCTCAATCTCATTTTTCAGCTACCAGCGTTCCTCAGTGTCATGGCCGTGCTCCCGGTGTTAGCGGCAGTATTTGGCGGGGTCCCTCCAGGTTGGGTTCCCTCGGAGAGGAGTTGGCCGGAGGAGCTGGCGCTCTATCTCCATGAGAATTTGCGCCCTGGGTACAGTGTGCGGAGTGTACCGGTCGAATCGCCTGGGCGGGCTCCGGGAGTGATTTCTCGACGGCGGTGGGGGAGCTCTTTGGCGACGAGGTGGACTTGGCCGACGGACGGGTCGGTGCCTGTCAGGACCTTTGGGTTCCTTCTTCTTCGCCAGCTCGGCGCAGGCAACTCTTCGTGATTCTTTGACCCTGGAGTATTTGTCTGCCAGGGCCATAATATCGGAGAGGTTTGGGGGGTAGCTGACTTCCATCTCTAGGTAGAAGTCGTTCTCCTTTGAAACTTCCCCTGCCAAGGCGGACATAGCCACCTCATGATTAAGGTGGTCCACCTCTAGCATGGCCTTGTTGAAGCGGCCATGGTAGTTTCTCAAGGACTCTCCCTCTCTCTGCTTAACTTCAAAGAGGAAGTCGGATCTCCACCGGTGACGGTGGCTACTGACAAACTGGCCAATAAAAAGATGGCTCAGCTCGTCGAATGAATCAACGGAACATGGTTTCAAGGCGTTGAACCAGGTTCGGGCAGATCCTCTGAGGGTGGAGGGGAAGGCGCGGCAGAGGATTGCGTCGATGCTCCGTGGAACATCATTATTGACCGGAAGCTACTAAGATGATCATCCGGGTTAGAAGAGCCGTGGTAGGGCTCGACGGCGGGTAGTTTGACATGGGAGGGAATCACTTCCTCTATGATCCCTTTGGAGAAAGGGATGCCCTACTCCGCCTTGGGCTGAGGCGGATGGGCCTGCTTGGCGGCATCCAGTTCCTGACGCATCTCCTGATTTGTCGATGGATCTCCTCTTCAGAAGTAAGAGGAGGAGCTGGGCGGGGAGAGCACAGGGACGACGTTGAATCATGGCGGGAGGACACCGGGGAAAGGGTCTGGGCTCATCGAGATCTGGGAGTATCCCTGTTACAGTCGCCTCGCGGGACCGGTTTATCCCCTTTGGGTCGTGTGGGGGTTCCGTGGCTTCATGCGGACCAGAGAAGGAGGTGGCAGGAGAGGAAGGAGCTGCGGCCTCCCTATGAAGGTGCGGAGCAGGGGAAGCTGCGAAATGCTCCTGAACCAGGTGGGTTAGGGCTTGGACCTATTGGACCAGTGTAGCGAACTGGTCCTGGGTCACCGGGATGGCTGGTGGTGATGCGGTCTCAACTGGCGGAGGCTACGGCGCCGTGTTGCCTGTCGGATCAGGTCTTTAAGAGTGACGACCTGGTCCTGGGCTTCAGAGGTTGCTCTTCTCTGATTACCTTTAGAGAGGTTCTACTCCAGATCGAGATCCTTGTCTCCTTTCTTCAAGTTTTAACGGGACTTGAGGCCCTTCCTCTAGCGCCAATCTGTTGCCGACGGGATCTATCCTCCGACTCGGGCGCGGTCGATCTCCTGGTCTGGGCTTCCTCCTGAGCAGACCTGCACAGAAGTCCTCGCGCGAGAGGCGTTAGGGGTGGCCCTCCGCGGAAAACCCTCCGACGCTCAAGTCAGTGGGGATCAGTGATCAACAGAAAGTGGGGAGAGGGATCTCTCCGGGAAGTCTCTCTAGGGGTGGCCAATCGGGAGCTCCAGGGGAGCGCCGACGAGCAGTGGAGGAGAGTGAGAGTGAGAGTGAGAGTGAGCCAGGGGTTGTGAGCGCATACCTAAGAGAATCTGGGGGTGTCGTATTTATAGGCAATCACCTAGATCTTGAGCACCTTCTGGAAGGTTCGAAGGTTGTTAGGATACGGGAATGAATCGAATCAGGCCGTTGTAAGGCCGGTGGGATCCGTATCTTATTCGTTGAGGGATCGACGGCTAGGAGAGCTCTTTGATGGCCTGAGATCTGATAGATGCGTAGGTCCCAGGTAGTTATATTAGGTCCTAGACCACTCTTCAACATGATTCTTTGTTTGGGATTCTGTGATGATGGGCCTAGGCTCTCCCGCGTCGGGCTCCACGGAGGTGAGTGTCGAATCGCGGATTGTTCATGGGAGTCGAGCTGTGGAAGCTCGAGGAAACCGAGCTTTGGGAAGCTCGGGGAGACCGAGCCATGGGAAGCTCGGGGGAAGGTGAGCCAAGTTACAGGTAGCTCGGGGAAACCGAGCTGTGGAAACTCAGGAAGTCCAAGCTATAGGTAGCTCGGGGAAGCTGAGCTATGGGAGCTCATAGGATTCGAGCTTCGGGAAGCTCGGGAAAGTCGAGTTATGGAAAGCTCGGGGAAAGCCGAGCTATGGGAAGCTCGGGAAAAGCCGAGCTACGGGAAGCTCGGAGGAAGCCGAGTCATGGGAGGCTCGGGGAAAATGAGTTGTGGGAAGCTCGGGGAAGCCGAGCTATGGGAGGCTCGGGGGAAGCCAAGCTATAGGTAGTTCGGAAAAAACCGAGCTATGGGAGCTCGGAGAGGCCGAGCTATAGGTTGCTCGGGAAGGTTGAGTTATGAGTAGTTCGGAAAGGTTGGGCTATGGAAACCCGAAAAAACGAGTCAGGGGTCGCATGGCCTGTCCACTACAAGAGATTTAAATATTGCGACACCCAAATGCGTCGCAATTATGTCGCTAAACAAGATATTGCGACGCAATAGCGACGCAACGAGGGCGTCGCTCAACTGTCCATCGCAATACCCTTTTGTCGCAATTGCGTCACAATTTTGCGACTCTCTGCGACGCTCTTGCGATGCCACATTGCGTCGCAATATTGCGACGCATAAAAATGCATCGCTAAATTTAAAATAAATTTAATTATTAAAAAATTATTATTAAATATTGCGACGCACAAATTTGCGTCGCAATATTTAATAATAATTTTAAAAAAAAATTATTATTAAATATTGCGATGCACTAATTTGCGTCGCAATATTTAAAATTAATTTATAAAATAAATTATTATTAAATATTGCGACGCACTAATTTGCATCGCAATATTTATAATAATATTTTTGAAAAAAATTATTATTAAATATTGTGACGCACTAATTGCGTCGCAATATTTATAATAATAATTTTTTAAAAATTATTAAATATTGCGACGCACTAATTTGCGTCGCAATATTTATAATTAATTTTTTTAAAAAATTATTATTTAAATGATTTTGTTTTTTAAAATATTTAAATGATTAAAAATTAAAACGGTTAATTCAATTTCGCTAAATCTAAATATTGATACAAACATTTTTCACTCAATCCAAACAATAATATTTCAAAAATAATTTATATATTAAAATTTTGAAGTTTTTACAACATAAAAAAAGAAAAAAAAATACATCAAGAATCTGAACGATCATGTGGAGGCTGTGGAGGCTGGGAAGGCTGAAGACTCTGCGACAAGCGGCTAACCATATCCCGCAAATAATGCATCTCATCTCGCATGTCTGCAACCTCCTGATCCCGGCCTCGCATACGATCCTCAAAATCCTGCTCGACCTCCTGGCGAATCTCCTCTGCAATAGATCTGCGAAGCTCCTGTAAACGCTCGGGAGGAAGATCAGCAGGAACTCGCGAGCTGGAGGCCTGATGGGGAAAAAATGTAGAAGCTCTAGTGCCCATACCATAGACCCTGCGGTCTCGTGGCTGGGCACCAACAGCCTCCAAAAACACACGTCGACTCTCCTCTGCTGAGAGTTCGACGGGCGTCTCCCCATCAGTAGAGTCGACCTGCGATGCCTGGGAGCGAAGCTCCTCGACTCGTGTCTTGAAATTATGAAATCAACAATAAATGAGTTAATAAATTTCTCGAAATAAAATTTTAGAAATTAAACAGATACTACATAAATCTAATTTCTTACCGCAACCTCCCGTGATCGCGTGTCGACCCAGGAGCCGTCCCTCCTGGTGTGTGTCGCCCTGAATAGACGAAACTCACCAGGATCTCCGCCCTCCTGCTCAGTCTATAACAATAAAAAAAATGATATTAATAAAAATATTTGTAAATAACTAAAATAGTAATTAAAATATTTATGTTTTCTTACCATACGCCGTCTGTGCTCCTGAATCGAAATGGAGCCCGAAGTATGACGGGAGAGACCCGTGCCAGGACCGCCCTTCTCAGATCGGCGGTTCGTGCTGGCTGATGCGGACCTCCTGCGCCAGCCATCGGACTCCCAGGCCTGCTGCCACTCGTGCCAAATACCCTCTGGCACGTGCGCAGGACGCTGACCCGACGACCTCCAACGATGAAGCATGTCGGAGTATCGGCGTCGCGTCAGAGCCTCCCATGCTGCCCTAATGGCATCATGGGTGGCAGGATCCCACGTAAACTTTTTCTGCATTAAAATAAACAGTTAGTTTCTGAATTTATTAACTTTAAAGAATTATATATCACTGATAAATTGTATTTAATAAGTTTACCTGAAACTCAGAAAAATAAAACTCCCTCGTGGCTGGCGATACGTGGCGCCAATCGTAGCCACTGGGATCTGCACGCCTCTGAAAAACGGCGCTGATGTGGCTGGAGACATGATGCTGCTCAATGAATCTGTTAAAAAAATGCAAGTTTATAAGTAAATGACTTAAAAACATAAACAAAATATTTTTAATTAGTATATACTTACATCCCCTGAGCATCAAGTCGAAGTACAGTGCGGCCGATGCGGAAGAACTCTCGGAGGTCTGTGCCGATCGGTGGATGGTAATACTGGTGCAGAGATCGAAGGCTGCGCCTCTGCTGGAGATCCAAACTCTCCATCTCCGACGCTCATGTGATCTGATGTCGCAGGATCCAAACTACGTCTCTGCTCACCCAAACTGTCGTCGGTAGATCTACCTCTGCCCCTCATACTGAAAATACTAAAGATTCACACAATTAAATTACGATTAATGATTGACTATGTAAGAATTTAACACTTATAAAAAAAAGTTAAATTTTAAAAAACCTTTATGTTTAATCGGTGTCATTTGTTTCGTGAAATGTTGGTTCAACATCCGATGCCGTATCGGATTGCGAATCAGTTTCATTATCATCGGAAGGAAACCGAACATTTGCATCCGCAATTTCTTGGACATCACCACTTGGATCTCTAAGTGATGTTTCAGGAGCCCTTGTGTCATCCTCAATTGCATGCATTTCCATCTCATCCTCTTGAAATGCAGGGCACTCGGCTGATTGACTTGATGAACTCTCCTCTAATACGATTGTTGAACGTGGGACGATTTTAGAAACGGCCCACCAATCTCGCTTGTCGTTGCGCAAACTTGGATATCCGCAGTAAAAGACTTGCTGAGCTTGGGATGCAAGGATGAATGGGTCATATTTCTGCAATCTTCGTCGATGGTTCACTTCAACCAAATTATAGTCGTTATGAACCCTTTTGCCCACAGGAACTATCGGATCGAACCAATCACAACGAAACAATACGGTTCGTTTCATAGGCCAACCGGGATATTCAACTTCAACCACCTCTACTAACTTTCCATAATAATCCTGCATATTTGCTCCAACACTTTCTCCTTTTACACACACGCCCCAGTTCTGCGTGCCTCTTGAAGCTGCTAATCGTTCAATCTGAAATTTGTACCCATTTACAAAATAGCCAGTAGAGGTGTTACGGTCTTCAATGGCCATTGCGATAGACATTTAATGAAAATATTGTCGGTTGTCGACCATGGACCGTTGACCTATAAATTAATAAGCTATTGACATCCAATTCAAAAAATAAGCCATTATCGAAATTGATTGAGTGATACTACTCACAAATTCATAAAACCAGTAAGCAAACTCCGTTTCTAATTTCTGCCCAATTGCAACTTGACTGATGTCGGGATTCATCTGTCGTTGTCTATCACAAACATCCTTATGGGATGAAAAGGATGAAAACTACTGTTAGAAATTAAATATTATGGTATATTATATATAAATTTAAATTTTCAATTTAGCATTGAAGTATACACTTACTCAATATATGGATCGACTTCTCGACAGTTCATTAGGATGTAATAATGTGCTGCATTATACTCCATATCGCTAAGATTTCTTGACTTCTGCCCACCAAATGAACGGCCGATAGCTTTAAAAATTGATATTCTACCGTCATTAGCTTCTCTTCGTCCACACATACGTCATCGTTACGACCATGATTTCGGCTCCTCGTGTGGACGTGACCCTCAAAGTAATGCGAGGCAAAAGCTGAAACTTCTTCGACCAAGTGTGCATTGCATATAGAACCTTCAACCCTTGCCTTATTACGCACATTATTTTTTAACTTCTTAAGATACCTATATGTAAAGTTGCAACAAAAAATTAACGAATTTTTCAAGCAATGAAATGTCAACATATCTTAATGATGTATATATTTACCTCTCGAAAGGATACATCCAGCGATACTGCACGGGACCAGCTATGCTCGCTTCGTATGGCAAGTGAACCGGTAAATGCTCCATTGAGTCAAAAAAACTGGGAGGAAATATTCGCTCAAGCTTGCATAAAATAATTGGAATTTCCTCCTCAAGCCTTGCCATGGATGCAGAAGTAATGACTGCGGCAGATAACTCCTTGAAGAATAAGCTGAGCTCCGTAATTGCCTTCCAGACATGTTGCGGAAGCAACTCACGAAAAGCTATAGGTAATAATCGTTGCATGAAAACATGGCAGTCGTGACTCTTCATGCCGAACAACTTGAGCTTATGCATGTCCACACACCTACCGATATTTGAGGCATAACCATCTGGAAATTTTAACCCTCTAAGCCAGTTACATAAAACTTCTCGTGAATTTCTGTCAAGAGTGTAACATGCTTTAGGATAGGTCCCATCGGCACTCCTTCTCAAATCACCTCTTCTGCAGTACTGATTAAGTTCTTCTCTTGACTTTGCAGTATCTTTTGTTTTTCCCGGGATGTTTAGCACCGTGTTAAATATGTTATCAAAGAAATTTTTCTCGATATGCATAACATCCAAGTTGTGCCGGATGAGATTTGTGCTCCAATAAGGCAAATCCCAAAATATACTTCGCTTCTTCCAGTTATGTTCTTTACATATACGGCTATTTATTCTATCTGCATCCGGTTCCCATGCATACATCAACCCCAAATGCTCTATAGAATCAAATAGATCCGTGCCGGACCTAACCGGTTCGGCAAATTTTGTGACTGCTTTGTTCTTCCGGAAGGCGATCAAGTTACGCCTGTAAGGATGATTTGGGGGCAAGAACTTCCTATGGTTATCAAACCATGACTGCTTACCACTCTTCTGCAATGTAAATGCATCCGAATCATACATGCAATGAGGGCATGCCAGACGTCCAGCAGTGCTCCAACCAGACAACATTGCATATGCCGGAAAATCACTTATTGTCCACATCAAAGCAGCTCTCATTAAGAAATTTTGTTTCATAGAAATGTCGTAGGCTACCACTCCTGTTTCCCACAATTTTCAATTCGGCCACCAACGGTTGCAGAAAGACATCAATCTTTTCCTTTGGATTTGATGGTCCTGGAACCAAAACGGTTAAAAACATTGCAGTATCTTTCATGCACTTCCACGGAGGAAGGTTATATACAGTCAGTATCACAGGCCAACATGAATACTGTTGCCCCGCTTGACCAAATGGTTGGAAGCCATCGGTACAAAGACCTAATCTCACATTCCTTATATCTTCAGCGAAATCAGGATGATTTTCATTGAAATGCTTCCAAGCCTTTGAATCTGATGGATGCCGCATTTCATCCTCTTTAGATTCATGTTCGGCATGCCATCTCATATCAGCAGCTGTTGCCTCAGATCTGTATAATCTCTGCAGGCGTGGGGTAAGAGGAAAGTAATGCATCCTCTTGTAAGGCACACTTTTCCTCCTACTTGTACCGGCTCCTCCTTCGTTTTTGAACCTCGATTGCCCACAAATCTTACACCATCTCAGCTCTGAGTCTTCACCCCAAAATATCATACAATTGTTCAAGCAACAATCGATCTTATTAACTGGGAGCCCAAGCCCACGCAACAACTTCTTTGTTGCGTAAAAACTGTCTGCGGCAACATTATCATTTGGCAAATTTCTTTGATTAACTCAGCTACAGAATTGAACGCCTTTTCTGATAATCGATGTTCTGCCTAATATTCAACATTCGAGCAGCTGTAGAGAACTGGGAATGACCCTCACACCCAGGATACAATTCTTGATTTGCAGCACGCAACATATCGTAAAATTGTTGTGCTTCTGGATTTGGTTCTTCCATAAATGTATTCTGATTGAATCATTACCCGATGCATTCATCACCATTTGTTCATATGTGTTTAAATTCACAAATGGTTCATCTACGGGAATTGACTCTTGTTGGCCTATAACAGCTGCTGGAATATCCTCTGGTTCACCATGACAGTACCAAACATAGTAATCAGGAACAAACCCTTCTTACACAAATGCACCTTAACAGTTTCCACATCTCTGTAGGCTTTATTCTGACACCTGTGGAAGTTGCATGGGCACCTAATCCTAGGCCCATCCATCCATTCAGGTTGGCTACATGCAAATGCGATAAATTCTTCCAATCCATTCAGAAAATCTGGATTCAGCAAGCCATCTTTATCCTTGCATACATCCATGAGCGAGTCCCGCTCATTTTTGACCGACTTATACAAAGTCTGGTAAACATTAAAGAAACCAAAAAATAAAACTATATTAGTATTAATAAATATATAACTAAATTATTTCTTGGGCACAACTAATTAAGGTTAATTACAACCAATTAAATCATTTATAAGTACCCAAACGGGCCATAAGGCGGTGCGTTTAGTCATTAGACTTCACAAGAATTCAAGTGTCTTAAATAATTCTACCTTCACTCCATGTCTAAAGGTAAGGCCCTATCCCATTCAAGAATATTTTTTGTGATATGTTATTCTGCTATTAATTATCATCGATCGGTTACATTGAAATTTCGGCAGCATTTCCCCATATGTTCTCCTAAATGTGTGGTATATAAGCCACACTAGGAGAACGTATGAGCAAATACAAACCGAAATCTCACCCACGATGATTACTAGCAGACTAACATGTCACAAAAATATTCCCAAACTGTCCACCAGGACAATTTGAGAATTTGCAAGACTAAGGCTTACAAATTCTCAAACGGGTCTAAAGGTTAATAGTGCTGTGATTATGGAAGTCCGAAGACAATCGAACTTATGCTTGTTATTCTTAACTTCTTGTGAATTATACATGTAATCACTAACTTTTCTTAAGATTATTGTGTCAAATACAAATGTTTGCGAATACTAAAATGTAAATCATTGAAACTACTAATTTGTTGCTGAAAATTAAATAATATTACAACAAACATTTTTTTAGCATTTCAAAATGTAATGCATCATTAAGTTTGCAGCAGAATATAAATAATCAAGACATAACAAATGTAAATGAGTATAAATGCACAAATACTATTGTCATAAACATTCTGCTTAAATTAATTATTGCATAAATATTATGTAAATTAAATAATCTAGCATTACAAATATTATTGAATAATCAAGACATTGGAAATTTTTTTTTTTTTTGTCACAGTGGCCTGGCCACCGTGGCCAGGCCACTGTGGCCGTTTCCCCCCCCCCCGGCCGTGGCCGGACAAGAAAAGAAAGGGGGGGGGGGGTTTCCCCCCTCCCCCCTGTTAAGGAAAAAATTTTTTTTTTTTTTTGTCACAGTGGCCTGGCCACCGTGGCCAGGCCACTGCCGGCCACGGCAGCGGCCGTGGCCGGAAAGGGGGGGGGGGGGTTTCCCCCCTCCCCCTGTTAAAATTTTTTTTTTTTTTTTTACAGTGGCCTGGCCACCGTGGCCAGGCCACTGCCGGCCACGGCAGCGGTGGCCGTGGCCTGGAAGAAAAGAAAGGGGGGGGGGGGTTTCCTCCCCTCCCCCCTGTTAAAAAATTTTTTTTTTTTTTTGATTACAGTGGCCTGGCCACCGTGGCCAGGCCACTGCCGGCCACGGCAGCGGCCGTGGCCGGAGAAGACACGGCCGTGGCCGGAAAGAAAAGAAGGGGGGGCGGGGGGTTTCCTCCCCTCCCCCCTGTTAAAAAAAAATTTTTTTTTGATTACAGTGGCCTGGCCACCGTGGCCAGGCCACTGCCGGCCACGGCAGCGGCCGTGGCCGGAAGACGGCCACGGCAGCGGCCGTGGCCGCCTTGTCCGGCCGCGGCCACGGCCGTGGCCGGACAAGAAAAAAAGGGGGGGCGGGGGGGTTTCCTCCCCTCCCCCCTGTTAAAAAAAAATTTTTTTTTTTGATTACAGTGGCCTGGCCACCGTGGCCAGGCCACTGCCGGCCACGGCAGCGGCCGTGGCCGGAGAAGACAACGGCCGTGGCCGGACAAGAAAAGAAAGGGGGGGGGGGGGGTTTCCTCCCCTCCCCCCTGTTAAAAAAAAAATTTTTTTTTTTTGATTACAGTGGCCTGGCCACTGCCGGCCACGGCAGCGGCCGTGGCCGGAGAAGACGGCCACGGCAGCGGCCGTGGCCGCCTTGTCCGGCCGCGGCCACGGCCGTGGCCGGACAAGAAAAGAAAGGGGGGCGGGGGGGTTTCCTCCCCTCCCCCCTGTTTAAAAAAAAATTTTTTTTTTTGATTACAGTGGCCTGGCCACCGTGGCCAGGCCACTGCCGGCCATGGCAGCGGCCGTGGCCGAGAAGACGGCCACGGCAGCGGCCGTGGCCGCCTTGTCCGGCCGCGGCCACGGCCGTGGCCGGAAGAAAAGAAAGGGGGGGCGGGGGGTTTCCTCCCCTCCCCCCTGTTAAAAATTTTTTTTTTTTTATTACAGTGGCCTGGCCACCGTGGCCAGGCCACTGCGGCCACGGCAGCGGCCGTGGCCGGAGAAGAGGCCACGGCAGCGGCCGTGGCCGTAGGGAAATAAATAAAAAAAAAATCAATTTTTTTTTAGATTATCGGAGCTTACCTTGGTTGAGATGAGATCGCCGGGTTGCCGGAGTCGGATGCGATCGTCGGGTAGCCGGAGGACGGGGATGCGCCGGAGATTGGAGCTTTAGCTTCACGGCGGCGCTAGGTCAAGACGGAAGGAGGAAAGGAGAAGGGACCCGGCTTAAATATAGGGAATTAGCGACGCCAAATTTGCGTCGCCATTTTCGTCGCAATTTTTTTTTTTCTTAGCGACGCACTAGGGCGTCGCTAATTCATCGTTAATACATGTTTTTAATATTTTCTGAAAACATAGCGACGCCACTAAATGCGTCGCTGAAGCGTCGCTAAATTGGCGCCATCACCTGGCGGGAAAAATATTTTATTTTCTAATAATTGCATCGCTAAGGCGTCGCAATATTTTTTAATAATTTAAATAGATTAAAATAAAAACTTATTACAATATTGCGACGCAACAATTGCGTCGCAATTATTTTTTAAATATTTTTAAATGAAAATATTTAAATTTATTATAATAATTGCGATGACAAATGGCGTCGCAATTTATTTAATAATATTTATAAATGATTATATTTATAATTAATGTTAATAATTGCGACGAAAATGGCATCGCAATTTATTTTATAAAATTTTTAATTACATAAATTATTTAAAAAGATTGCGACGATCGTCGACGATCCAACGGTTGCGATCGATCCAAGCCCTGATCCCGATCGGCGACGACCGATCGCGGACCGCGGCAATCGTCCGATCGGCAAAGGTCCGACGGTTGCGATCGATCCAAGCCGTGATCCCGATCGGCCACGACCTATCTCGGACAGTTGCAATCGGCCCAGATCGACGACGATCCGACGGTTGCGATCGATCCAAGCCCTGATCCCGATCGGCCACGATCGATCTCGGACTGTGGCGATCCGTCCGATCGGCGACGATCCAACGGTTGCGATCGATCCAAGCCCTGATCCCGATCGGCGACGACCGATCACGGACCGCAATCGGTCCGATCGGCAAAGGTCCGACGGTTGCGATCGATCCAAGCCGTGATCCCGATCGGCCACGACCTATCTCGGACAGTTGCAATCCGTCCGAGATCGGCGACGATCCGACGGTTGCGATCGATCCAAGCCCTGATCCCGATCGGCGACGATCCGATCGCGGACCGCGGCAATCGGTCCGATCGGCAAAGGTCCGACGGTTGCGATCGATCCAAGCCGTGATCCCGATCGGCCACGACCTATCTCGGACAGTTGCAATCCGTCCGAGATCGACGACGATCCGACTGTTGCGATCGATCCAAGCCGTGATCCCGATCGGCCACGACCGATCTCGGACAGTTGCAATCCGTCCGAGATCGGCGACGATCCGACGGTTGCGATCGATCCAAGCCCTGATCCCGATCGGCCACGACCTATCTCGGACAGTTGCAATCCGTCCGAGATCGGCGACGATCCGACGGTTGCGATCGATCCAAGCCCTGATCCCGATCGGCGACGACTGATCTCGGACCGTGGCGATCCGTCCGAGATCGGCGACAATCCAACGGTTGCGATCAATCCAAGCCCTGATCCCGATCGGCGACGACCGATCGCGGACCGCGGCAATCGGTCCGATCGGCGATGATCCGAGGGTTGCGATCGATCCAAGCCCTTATTCTGATCGGTCACGATCGATTTTGGACCGATCGCTATTTAACATAATTAATTTTTTAAATATATAACGACGCAAAGGGTTGCGTCATATTTTTTTAATATGATAATTATAATATATAAAAAATTAACTTTAATTCTAATAATTACGATGCAACAAGTACGTCGCTATATTAAAACATAATTTTCCAAATTAATATTTTCCTTATTACATCGCTAATGCGTTGCTATTTAACATAATTAATTTTTTAAAAACATTGCAACTCAATGTGTTACGTCGTAATTATTTTTTCTCATATTTATAATTTATAAAATTTAATTTTATTTAAAATTATTGTGATGCATTTATTGTGTCGCTATATTAAAAATAATTTTAATTTATTTTTTGATTTATTGCATCGCTAATGCGTCGCTATTTAAAATATTTAATTTTTTCCAAAATATTGCGACGCACTGGTTGGCGTCGCAATATTTTTTAAAAATATTAGTATTGTAAAAAATATAATTCCATTTAAATTATTTGCGATGCAATTGTGTCATCGCTAAATTAAAAATAATTTTCTTATTTTTCTAGTTTATTGCGTCGCTAAGGCGTCGCTATTTAAAATATTTAATTCTTTTCAAAACATTGCGACGCACTGGTTGGCGTCGCAATATTTTTTAAAATATTACTACTGTAAAAAATATAATTCCATTTAAATTATTTGCGACGCAATTATTGCATCGCTATATTAAAAATAATTTTTTATTTTCCAATTTTATTGCGTCGCTAAGGCGTCGCTATTTAAAATATTTAATTCTTTTCAAAACATTGCGACGCACTGTTATGCGTCGCAATATTTTGTAAACTATTTATACTTTAAACAATATAATTTCATTTAAATTATTTGCGATGCATTTATTGCATCGCTAAATTAAAAATTATTTTTCTTATTTTCTAATTTATTGCGTCGCTAATGCGTCGCTATTTAATATATTTAATTCTTTTAAAAACATTGCGATGCACTGTGATGCGTCGCAATATTTTTTTCGATAATTAGATTTTATAAAATTTAATTTAATTTCAAATATTTGCGATGCAATTGGTGCGTCGCTAAATTAAAAATAATTTTTCTAATTATCTATTTTATTGCGTCGCTAATGCGTCGCTATTTTAAATTTTAATTCTGTAAAAAACATTGCGACGCAATATTTGCGTCGCAATATTTTTATTGATATTTATATTTCATAAAAAATTAATTTAAAAATATTGCTACGCAATATTTGCGTCGCAATATTAAAAATTTAATATTTTTTTGATTTTTTGGTTAATTGAGTTACTAATGAGTCGCTAATGCGTCGCAATATTTTGTTGTCACAAATGCGTCGCAAAGAGGTCGCAATTTAGCGACGCAATTTTGCGTGGCTAAATTTGCGTCGCTATTTCGATATTTTCTTGTAGTGGTCGGACCACATTAGTTTAGCTTATTCCTCGGGGCATATCGTAGCGGACGGAGGGATAGGGCTGATCCTAGCCCCTTCGTACGATTATCAATGCAATGACGATTCTACCCCTCAACAGTTATAGATGAACATTAAGATGATAAATGATGGTCAGTATTCCCATTCTGTAATAGCAATAACAAAGGGGTAAATATAGTCGTCATTTAGATTGTAAAAGTGATAAGAGATTTGCAGAAAATAAAAGATAAAAGCAGTAATGTAACCAAAGTTATTGCTTTATTCAGAACCTTTGGAGCCTTTAAATAATTAAAATACACAACTGAAATTCCTAAAGATTAGGTCTCCTATTTGGCACCTTCTTCTACTACTCCTAAAGATTAGGCCAATAAGCCACTAAATCTACTAACTAAATAAAACCGAAAGACTCCAACATACAGCAATACCTCCTAAACTCTAGGCCACTAAATGATTGACTCAATTTGAAAACAAATCAATAATAATGTAAATAAAATTTTTCAATAAAAAGACCACAAAAAATCCTTGTTAAGTGTGCTAATATAAGTATGATAAATAAATGTATTAGTACTCAGAAAGCCTGGACATTGCCGGTAATTAAATTATCGTGCAAGCATAAAAATTTAGTGGGCACGCTACTAGCCATTTCTTGTTAAAAAGCACGCTTGCCATACAACAATACATAAACGTATGCTTTCTATTAGCAGTCTTAAGCTCAAATTAATCTTGTTACGTGAGCTTGAAAAAGCCAGTGCATACACTGTTAACTATATAATGTTAGAAAGCACCCTGGTACAACTCTGTACAAGCGTTTATCAACGGGACAAGACTACAATAATATGATAAATGGTAACCCTTTTTTTTTTCCGACGCTTTTGTGCAGTGTCAAAATTCTTCAAAGCAAAAAAGTGTTAAAAATTAACAACTTTAATGGCGCTTTTAAGCATTGAAGAATCTGGACTTTAACTATGCTTTAAAACATCAGTTTCGGATTAATTCCTTAAATACTCAAAGTCCCTCTCTATTTCTCCTGCATTGAGAACAAAGTTGTTAATTTAGTTTCGGTCGTTTTGGTCGACACGTTTCGTTCGATAGCTTATCTGAAAAGATAAGCACTACGTTTTGTTTCGGAAGATTTTTCGGCCATTTCGGTGTGTTTGGCGTGTTTCGGCCGTTTCGGTATGTTTCGTTCATTTCGGTAAAATATATTTTGGGGACCAATTTATAAATTATTAAATCTTTCAAAACTATTTTAATATATATATATATATATATATATATATATATATATATATATCAAAAAAAAAAATCCTAGTTACCTACCCTACGATCGTATCTCTTAAAACTCAACTCTTTATTTTTATATTATTATTATTTATGAAGAGTATGAATTATGAATATATATATATATATATATCCAAAACGAAGCATCGAAACGGTCCGATATCGAAATATTCGTTCATAAGCTAAACCAAAACATGAAGGACTCTATTTTCATGCGTCGCTATTTAGTGATGCATAATTGTGCATCGCTAAATAGTGATGCATAAATTTAAGTCGCTATTTAACGATATATTTTAATGCGTTGCTATTTAGTGATGCATTAATGTGCGTCACTATTTAGCGATGCAGAATTGCATCACTGAATAGCAATGCATCAAAATGCATTGCTAAATAGTGACATAAATTTGAGTCGCTATTTAGCGACGCATTTATGCATCACTATTTAGCGATGCATAATCGTGCATCACTAAATAGCGACACACTATAATGTGTCGCTAAATAGCGATGCATTTTGATGCGTCACTAAATAGGGTTTTGGGATTTAGGGTATTTAGAGTTCAGGATTCAGGGTCTAAGGGTTCAGGGGTTCAGGGTTTAAGGGTTCAGGGATTCAGGGTTCAGGGATTAAGGGTTTCAGGGGTTTAGTGGTTTAGGGTTTTAGCTAGGGTTTAAGGTTTTAGGGTTTGGGTTTAGGGTTTAGGGTTAGGGTTTAAGGGTTTATGGTTTAAGGGTTTAGGGTTTTAAGGTTCTATGAGTTTGAGGGGTTTTAGGGTTTTAGGGGTTTAGGGTTTAGGGTTTATGGTTTTTAGGGTTTCAACTGCATTCTCGGCACAAAGGCATGGATCAGACTGAAGGCAGCGTCGGTCCCGAGTAGGACCTTATAGTCGGCCATCCGGGCACACCATGGGGCAACCGGTGCACACTGTTCCATGGGACGGACTGGTCGGCTCAGCCTAATGTCAAACTACGAGCTTTTTAACTGCAACAACTTAAATATACGCTATTGGAGCTAGAATTACTTCAGCTCCTGGCATTAGACTTGCCCTGCAATGGATCCTCGTTAAGGAATTTAGATTGTACTCATTCCAATTACCAGACTCGAAGAGCCGGCCGGTATTGTTATTTATTGTTACTATCTCCCCATGTTAGGATTAGGTAATTTGCGCGTCTGCTGCTTTCCTTAGATGTGGTATCCGTTGTTGGGAATTATATCCTAAAACCAATCATTTGATGATTATGCTGATATAAATTACGTATAAATTGATATATTAATAAAGTTATTTGGTAGTTTATTCATTACAAGAACATCTTCTTAAACTCCTAATAGTAATGAAGCCCTTAGGATCTTCAAAAGAGTTTGCGACCAAATGATATATGATAGGGCCTAGTATTATCAATTATATGACATTATATATCATATTTGTTGGTTGTTCTCTTAACCAAGGAGTGTAGAGACACTGGTATGATATACAGGTAAAAGTGGAGTACATTTCACCGAACATGACTCATTTTCGGACACTCTGCTATCAAGAGTTAATCCGATAATATATGGTATAAGTATCCTTAAGACCTGAAGATTACAACCGGTGACTTGCAAGCAACTCATTGTACTTAGGTACCGGACCACCTGAATTTTTAATCCAGCTACGAAAGGTTACTAGGTGTAGTCAAGTACTTGTGGTAGTCAGTTGTGGATCAAGATGAAATTTGACCTATCCTGTTAAAAGGAGAAATGCTTGTGTTTCAACTTAGCAAGACCTTGGACAAGGCACTTCATGTGAAGGTCACATATCACTAAAGTTGAAATCGCTTTATGTATTTGCTGTTTAGAGCATAGTTGTCAGACCCAGCCCGAACATTGACCCAGCGAAGGGCTCGGGTCACCGGGTCACTGGTTCAACCATCAGGTCACTGGTTCAGCCATCGATCAATTATATTAATATAAAAATATATTTATATTAATAAAAATTAATTTTTAATAAAAATTTCAAGGTTAACATGATAATAAAACCCGTGACCCAAATCGGTTCGGGTTGGATTGATCGGTTCATGGGTGAACCGGATGGGTTGACCGGGTTATTCTGGGTCACTTACACATTTGGTTTTATATTGAAACCGGACCGGCTTGGCCTTCGGGTCCTGGTTCAACTGGTCCAACTGGTCAGTTCGGTCCGATTTTGACAACTATGGTTTAGAGTTGACAGGCTCTTAAGTCATCCTTAACATTTGTGGTCAAAGGATGAATTATACAGTAACTATTTCTTAGGGTTCTTGGAGTTTGCTCGGCAACTCTTCGACCTATCCGGACATCGGGTTCCATTGCTAGATGGGCACATCGATTAGTATAGAAAGTTATTCCTATGCTACTGGCTTAGGTTTGAACCTAGAAAGTCACACGCATTAAAGTTTTCCAGGATGATCTATTTACTGATCAATGATTGAGAATCGTATATGATTTAATTAATCAATTTGATTGATTAAATTATCTCAATTGGGTTAAGTACAAGTCTATTAGAAGGACTAATCAATTTCAAATATTGATTTGAATTAGACTTGATTTGGATTTAAATAGATTCAGGACTAGCCAAATTTGATTTGGGCTAGGACCATGATCTATGTAGGTTCAATCCAATAAATTGAAATCAGCTTAAACTAAAACCCCAACCCAAACCCCATGTGTGAAAAGAGTTTTCTCGCATGAGGATCTCACATGATGAGATAACTAAAATCTTATATCATGAGAGATTAAATTTTTATGTAGAATTTAATGTATAATCTTAATATTCTCCAAATGGTTTCTGTTGGAATTCTAAGTTTTAGAATTCATATGGAATTAATGTACCTCTTTGAATTAACCAAACATTGAAATTCTAAGTGTTAGAATTTACATCTCTTTGGTTTTCACCTAACATCAGAATTAACAAAATGTTGGAATTCTAAGTGTTAGAATTCAAAGGTTTTCACAGAACGTTAGAATTAACCAAACGTTGGAATTCTAAGTATTCGAATTCACGTCTCTTTGGTTTTCACCAAACATTGGAATTCTAAGTGTTAGAATTCAATGGGCTAAAGGCTGAATTGAGCCTATAAAATAGAGGACATTCTTCACCAGATCATCACAATATATGTTATGGATTGAAATTCTAAAGAGTCTGAATAAAATAATATAGTTCTAAGAGTTAGAATAGAAAATCCTGGTGTGATTCTGGTGTTAGCAAAAGTTTGATGGATCTTGGAGGAAGATTCAAGTGGGAGGATTCAAGATCAGCAAAGTTGTTTTTCCGCGAGCTAGCACTCTCAGGAATCCAATCATTCGGGGACTTCACATGGACAATTCTAGAGGCCGGATGATTGAATGGCTGCAGAGCACAATGGATTTACCAATTGTTCTTAAGGTAAGTGATATGATCCCTATATCTTAAGGCATGCTTGATGATTTTATTTATATGCATAATTTAGATCAAACAATCCTATAGTATAAGGCAAAGATATGATCTTTATGCATGTTAGATAGATTAATATTTAATCTTTAAGCTTCTGCATTGGTAATTGTTATCAAAATTTTAAAATATACATGCCTTGAAGGTCGTTTCTCCCTTCAGTCGTTTCTCAGGCTCCCTCTCCAAAATCGAACCCTAATTCTTCATCATCCGTCACCACCATGG